>OZ008368.1:290586870-290890540 GCA_963931995.1 Phaonia tiefii
TTTCCTCTTAACCGGCATCCGAAGTCGGTGACAATAGCATAATTTGAAAATAATTTGTTTTGAGATCCGTTTCCATATTTTGCCTACAACAAGCATGTGATTACGCTACTACTGTGGCCCATCCCTCGGTTAAAAAATCCAAAGAGTGATCAAACTCACGGGCGATGTGTTAACACCTTTTTTTTACACTGTACCTGTCCAATACAAAACAGCGTTCAATCATATGATGACGTTATATTTAAATAATATTAATACTTAAAATTATTTAAAGACCAGTGCAAGCACATGTGTTATTATTTTCTTGCCTTAATGCTTTTTGCTTTATTCCCACAAAAAAACAAAAAGCATGGAAAGCCACAAACACATGAACATACATACATTGTAATGTTGGTACATATGCTACACAAGTTCACACAATTTTTGTTGGTCTCTTGCTATCTCATTTGTATATACGTGGTTATCCACGTCATTATTCTTTTTGCTCTGAGAGTGCTACGCACCCTCACAAATCAACTATTCGCTGCAGCAATATCAGTGTGTGCTTTTTCGCAGTCTGGTAAACTGTGTTTCGCAGTCGGACAAATCTGTGATCTATATAGGGGTGGGTCACCCTTATCATTTAGGGCTATGAAAAATAGATGTTGGGTGATTCTGAGACCTACCCGATATGCACACAAAATTTCATAGAAATCGGTCCAGCCGTTTCGGAGGAGTTTAACGCCAAACAATTTGTGTGATCGCAGTCGGACAGACTGTGTTTGGATGTATTCACTTTATGAATTTGGTCCCTACCCCCGCCTATAGATGTTAACACATCAACAAGTAGATATATCACATTAAAAAGAAGAGAAGTTGACAAATTAAAATTAAAAAATTATTTAAGTTAGTGACAGATTTGAACAGATGCCAGTAGCCTACAACTAAGCCTCTGATGATGAAGTTAACAAATCTCTATATAATAGTGACATTCTGAACTCAAATCCTGATTGTGACTGTTGAAAATGGTACGTTAAAAAGATATAACTTCCAAGCTAAATTATACTTACTATTTGTAAAGACCAAAACGTCATAAAGCGGATCTTCTCGGTAAAAAGCGGGATTGAACTCTCAGGCACGATGAGATATCGAAAAACGGGATAATCCCGTCAAAAGCGGGATGGCTGGTCAGGTTAGTTATGAGTAAACAATTTCTTTCACTAGTGCTACTTTTCCAACTCTGCCGCACAAACCACGTCAAACACCCAAAACATCATCCGTCCCTGCAAGGAAAGTGAATGGCAACTGTGTGGCACAACACATGAACATACTTAACTATTAGTAGTAGCAGCAACAAACAGCAATAACATTAGAACTACAGCGGCAGATCGTAACATCACCAACTCTGGCAACAGAAGCAACGACAATATTATATATTGCCTGGAGTTTTGAAAGCTCTTTTTGTATATGGTAAATGTACATATGTACATATGTATCTTTGTTGTTGCCTTTGTGTGATTTGTGACATGTAAAGAAAGATGCTGTCAAGGAATTCTTTAATAAACGCATTTTACGTGCAAACATTTTGTCAATAAATGTGTAGACTATTTCTTTCTTACGACGCAAATGCCATGCATTCACGATATTGTATATAAGTTAAAAAATAAACTATTTATTAATTTTAAAAGTTATTAATTTTAATATATTTAATTTTTATCGAAATCTGATTGGAGATTTATTTGATTAAAATTTAACAAAATAATTAATGTTGGACCTAAATAACTGATAAGGATTTAAATAGATGGATTTTAGCAATAAATGTCATGACGATTAATCTTTCTATGACCTACGAGGGCGGATCAATAAGTCCGTGACTTTTTGAGTGAATCACAGTTTTTTTTTCCAAAAACAAAATTATTTTTCAACATAATCTGCTTTTAACTCAATACATATTCCAACGTTTCTACAATTTTTATATCCCTTCCATAAAATAGGATTTTTTGGTTGATCAATAATTTCATCGTTGGCGCTTACTCTCTTTCCACCTCTTTCATTCTTTTCTTTGGGTTTGGAAATAGGAAATAGTCACTGGGACTAAATCCGGAGAATATGGTGGACGAGGTACCAATTCGTAACTTTATTCATGGAATTTTGCCATTGAGACTACACACGTGTAGAGCCGTGTATTGTTTTGATGAAAAATACCTTTTTACTTGGCCAGATGGGTCGTTTTTTTAGATCCTAGTTAAATCGGTCCAGTAAGTTGCCATGTTTCATCCACAGTTAAAAAACGCCGCGAATTCTCCTTCGAATTCCGGTTAAACAACTCCAACCAATCCTTTTAAGTTATCACACCATTACGTTTATGGTCCATTGAGAGCAAACGCGGCACCCATCTTGCAGGCAGCTTTCTTAACCCCATCTGATCATTTAAAACCGAAACCACACTGCTATATGAATTTCCTATGGCATCAACAGTCTCACACACTTTTACTCTTCCATCGGCCAACACCATATCGTGGATTATGTCGACATTTTCGGGTGTATTGACCTCAATTGGCCGTCCAGAACGTTCAGCGTCATTTCTACTTGTGCGACCAAAACGAAAGTCAGTAAACCACTTTTTGATGTGTTAACATCTATACGCGCGCCTCTAGGGCAGTAAACTATAAATTTAATACATACGCAAGTGTTAGGTTTGGAAGAGTAAATCATCATTTGTTTGTTCGTTGCTTGGCAGTCGGTATTGAAAGTGATTATTGGGCGATTTTCATATAATTTTCCCACGCGATTTTCTCCGAAAATTCATAGCCGATTTTATTAATTTTTGGATTAAAAAGCTAGTGCGGGTTTCGACGAAGAGTTTAGGCCAAAGATTAAGGCGATCCGATATCGGCGAGCCGAGATTGAAGTGTTTTAATTTGGAGTATTAATTTGGAGTAATATTAAAAAAGTATTTTATGTTGATCTTCGGTTATATCGTACGAATATAACAATGTATGTATGTATGTACAAGTGTCTGTTGCTTTGCATTCTTTAACTTTTGTGGGAATAAAACAAAAAATATTGAGCAAGAAAATAATGACACATGTGCTTGCACTGGGTCTTTAAATAATTTTAAGTATTAATATTATTTAACTGTAACGTCATCATATGATTGAACGCTGTTTTTTATTTTCCAATGTAACATTTACGAATGTGTTCATAGAAATCGAACAGGTACCGTGTAGTAAAAAGGTGTTAACACATCGCCCGTGAGTTCGAACACTCATTGGATTTTTTTTTATCATTCAAATCGATGGTACAGAGTCCCCATAGTATTTATCAGCTATTCCTTGGTTTGATTGGCGGTTTTTTTCGAAAAAAATAATGTTTAATGAGCACTCGAAATTTACTTTTTTCTATTTTTAAAAAATTCACGATTTTGCATGTTTTGAACAGCTGTTAAACGCAAAGTAAATGACGGAACTTACTTAAGATTTGACAATAGTAGTCTATTAGCAGGTGGTAATTGATGGGAGCTGTGTTGCATTTCATATAACTACGAGGGAAGTTCGAAAAGTCACGGACTTATTGATATTCATATGTATCAGTGCCCGGTGGTGGTACAATGATTAGTGTGGCCGGCTTTTGCGCATGGGAACGTGACCTCGCATAGAGATAGGCATGAACAAGTTTCTCAAAAAATCCGGACCGGAATCGGTGTAAAATTGTAGGTCGCAATCAGTGATTGTGAAATTGTAAGAACGTCTCCCCTGCCCCTCCATAGTGTGGCAATGGGTAATATTTAAATCATCAGTTTTGTGATACGATTGGTATATTTCCGTTTCAAAGCTGATTTATTTTAGGACCGATACAAATAAACGCTTTGGGAGGGTTTTAGAAGTGCGGTATTTTGTATCAGTTTTAAAAATTTTTTATTTGTTCCAAATTTGCCTAAACGACGTCTCTTTTGCATCGTCCAGACCAAATCAAATTGTTCGACTTTCGACATAGTAAGTTGTTGCAGAAAAGCATAGCAATGCTTGACGCTGCCAATATACCCTCCGGTTCACTTATTCCATATTCAGTAGCCTGTATCTTTTGCAATTTGTAACCGATTGCAGAATTTTAAAACGGAAATGGAAGCTAGAGATCTTGAGGTATAAAGAAAATCATGGCAATAGTGGTTTCTTAACTAAAGAACTTTTTTGAGAAATTTATAAAAAAAAGTCAAAAAATGTGCTATTTTTTTGGTTCACTTAATTAAATAAAGGCACTTTAAGTAATTTTAACGAAAACAGATTTTCTTGTTTTTTTAATGTATTTTACTTTATTTATGTGTATATCTAGAGCGATACCGCACACACACACAAATAGTGTATACACTGTAGATTTTTTTTTTAATCTATAGCGCTCCATAGGGTGTATTATACACTTATCTATACGTCTCTACGCGAGATTTTTCTCTGGTTCAACCAAAAATAACTCTACAATGGTCACTTGGATTTAGAGTTCTAAATGTATACAATAAATAAATACAATATTCAGAAATATATACAATATTAACAAATATCAATTAACAATAGCAAAATCTCAAATACTTAACAATTCTTAATTAAATAATTTTCCCTCCAAAATCGAGTTGTTGCATCAACGCAACAACGAACGTATAAACAAATCCTGTATGATATATTTCGATGCAGCAATGACAAAACTGGTGGTAGTACACAATCTTTCTATAGCAGAAGTGTAACAAACAATACGTTTTTCTTTCAGTGTACAAAGCCTAATTTTGATTGTCATATTCAAAACAAGTAGCAAAATGTCATGGTTAACGGGCGGAATAGTTCTTACAAAATTTAACTCATTCTCTGCTTGATGACTCCCAACACCACAAAGTAATCAATTATTCTGATTTCACTAGATCTGCTTTGGAATTTTGAGAACGTAAAAAACAATATACCCTAGTGTAAACATGGATATGTGCGTGTGTGTGTGTGTGAAACAGTGTGAAAATCACCCCACCCCCACTTTGATGTCAGATTTGTAAATGTAACTTTGAAATAAAAGTTTATATGTTAAATTTAATTTATACAGTTGTGCTAAGTTCTCTTTGAATGTTGTGTTCATTGAAAAGACCAACCACTGTAATTACATTTACTCAAGTTTCCTTGATTTGATTTAACGCATCGCACACACATGTTTGGTAATTGGGATTTGAACTTTTTGGGGAAAAAATATTTTTATTTAACTTTGCGAGTTGGTTTTGTAGTTTTCTTTTTTCTTTACTTTTGTAAGTTGTAAACTAATACGATGCAGTTTCGAAGCGTATGACATAGAAGGTTATGTTCTTTCATTGTGTTTGTAATAACGTAAAAACATAATTATCATAAGCATAATCAATCGAAATGAAGTAATCATCAAATAAGAGCTAACGTATGCAATTAATATAAAAACACATTGCAGCAACGAAAATAACATCGGATGTAAGAAACTGAAAAAACATGTTGTTTCTTCTCTAAATGCAAATGTCGCAAATATAGTATACTTGTGTCCAAACACAGTGTGTTCACTATATTATATTACAATTTTCAGACACAATGACTAATAAGATGTAACATATGTGTTTACGATCCACATACAGCTTAGTTTGTGATACAAATACGGCAGTGTTTGGTGCACTATTTGTGTTTGGTGCACTAAAAGAGTGCAACAAGTTCTCTATATTATTCAATACTTTTTGACGTCCCTCTGTTTATGACAAAACAGAAACAATTATTTCAGTGAAATAAATATTGTTTTATTTATTTTAAAAATATTATATCTAATGTTAAAGCATATGTAAGAAAAAAGAAAGTCAAATAGCAAAAGAGCCTTTAGCACAAAAAAATAACAAGCCTGTGTTAAATAACACGGGCGCATAGGTCAGACGTAGAATACGTTAGTCATTTTGCAATTAAAATATATGAATTAAATATAATTTTTGATATATTATATATGATATATTGATATAGTGAACGTATACATCGCCAATCCTTTGTATTAATGTACATACACACACATTTAACGCTGCTCGCAGAAGTAAACAAACGACAGCAAAGATCTGTAAACTTTCAAGCACACACAAGTGTCCACGCTCCCCTCCCTTCATTTTATGTTCCCCACCAAACGAACTAATAACCGACCGATCCAACAAAACGAAATGTACACACACACACATTTACACGCTGCTCGATAAATAAACAAAGCACAGCAAAGCCAAAATCATTTGATATCACAACAACAACAAAAAACAGCGGCATTTACAAACCAACAACAACAGCGGCATGTACAAAAAAAGTCTAAAATATCATGCTCTTAAATATTTATTTCCTTAACTACATAAAACTTTTATATATAGACATATAATTTTTTTAATGTAATTCGAAACAAAACATATTACCAAAACTGAGTAATATATAAAAATTGCTAAAATATGTTTTAATATTTAAGTAAAAGTGGGTGAAAGTTGACAAACATTTTCTCAAAATTTTGTGCTCCAGATCAACACCCCTACCTTACCGTATAACGTATTCTACGTTAAAACTATTCTCTTTTTTATTTTCTAATGTAACATTTGTGTTCATAGAAATCGAACAGGCACCGTCAAACAAAAAGGCTTTAACACATCGCCCGTGAGTTCGAACACTCATTATTTTTTAATACTTCCATGATTTCAACTACATAAGATGCTTCCATTTCTCATCAGCATGTGGACGCTAATGAACAATTGAAAAAGATAACAGTAAATTTATGAGTTATGTGATTGCTATATTCGAGTTTCTAGATCTTGAATCGAGTAGAGAAAGAGTGCAATATTGTCACATTGAAGAGAGTGCGTAATTGTAACATTGGGGGTGTGTTTACATATTATGCCTCTTTAATCATGTACATATATGTAATTGTTGAATTTTTCGTGACCTTAGAACAATAATGTTCTAACTGACACGTTTTGATCAATTCATCCGCATACTTCATCATACTAAAATGGGAATGACCTTTCGCGTACTGCCAGCGCTATAATTATATCTCTTATCGTTGACGAGATATTTAATAGAACAAACTTCTCAGTATATATTTTCCTGTAGTAATTTGGTTAACAAAGAGTATTTAATCTGGTTCTTCTTAAAAATTACATGCTACACTTAAAACCTTGTTGTTCTATGGTCGCGATTTAAGTGTTCATTATGAAAGATACTGTATGAAAGCAAAATTCAAAAAATGTTTTCGTTCTAAGGATAAACGCTGCTACAAGTTAATGGTTTACACTTCCATTATGGGAAACCTGTTACAATTTTGCTCGTCACTGTATATTTTTGTATCGGTCAATTATGAATTTACGTTTGCATTCTATGACCTAGACTCAATTTTCAATATTTATACGGGTATATAAAGACTAAACAAATGACAGGTTTCAAATATCTGCCATTGAATATTTGAAATAAAAAAAAAAAGAATTCAGTAGTTTATGTTATAATTTAATACCCATTTCATGACCCTCGTGGTATGTCCAGTTGTAATTTATGTATAGATAAATGACCTTTGTGTAATAACAACACTTTTACAACTGCAATTACACACTAGTTTTACAACACTCTGTTGACATTCTGTTGAAATTTATTGCGATTTTTACATTTATAACATTCGTTTTATGCATAAATCATATTTGGTAGTGCTATTGACATGGTGCACTACAGCAAATGACATAACCTAAACGAATGTAGACCCACGGCAGTAGGAGCTACAACAGTCCAATTTCGTATCTATATAAATTCGCGCCTGGCCACTTAGTTTGTGTTTAATTGTTATATTTCTGAAAGTCAACGAAATCCGTTTTATTGCATTCCTTTCTGTCGTTTCATTTTGCCCCTTTCTTTCAGCCACAATCCCTGACTAATGTAGGGTATCATGTGGCATGATTTTTTATCGGCCATATGCTAATTTTTTATATTTATATTTATATGTACTGTTTATATATTTGAATATATATGTATGGATATCGTATTTTTATGTATGTGTTTTTTTTTCTTTCAATAAACCGTCAACAGTTTACACTTGTTTTATGGTAAGCAATATATGTCACACACTTCTAGTACACAGAACAGAGTACACTTTCCCTTTGGTTTCGGGGGAAACAATTTTTCCCAGTAGTTTTTGTGGTCTATTTGTTAGTTTGTTTCGCAATATTTGTTGGTTTGTTGCATGTAAACAAGTATAGCATTTCATTTGGTGCAAACACAAGTACACATAAGGTTTGGTAACAAAAAAGTCGCTGCATCGCTAGCTGGAAAATTTTACGCTTGAAATTTATAGACCACTACGTTAAACACATTGGTATAAGTAGTTTTGATTTATGTTAGAAATAAATTTTCATTAGATCACTAAAAACCTCCAGACTTTAGTTAATGTCTAGGTAACATCGAGGCCGGAATCAAGGCCGACTATGTTGATCTCCTTTTTCCAATTCAATCCTTTTAATGACACAATTTTACTTACTGTTACTTTTCTTGGCTTTATTGACAACCTCATGAGGTCAAATATTAATTAAATAAACAAATTTTAACATAGTTCGCCAACTGGTTCTATTCATCGCCTTCTCTCGCCAGTTGGTAACACCAAGGATACGGAGAGATTGTTCGGCCTGGTCTTTCCAGCGGTCGTCCTCTTTTCCTGCTTCCATCGGGTACGTTATCGAAAAACTTCCGCGCTGGCTCATCTTCATTCATTCCGATAACAGGGCCTTGTCAACGCAACTGGCCTAATTTGATTCGCCTAGCTATGTCGACGTCAGAATACTCTTAATTCCAACGACGTCTTTACTCCCCGTTTTCTTAACAGGACCATATATTTTGAGGAGAATTTTTCTCTCGAATACTAACAGGTGTTTTTCATCCGCTTGCGATATGACCCAAGTTTTGGATCCATATGCCACTACATGTAAAATGAGAGTCTGATATAGCTGGACTTTTATCCGTCGAGAGATGGCTTTGTTCTTAAACTGCTTGCTGAGTCCAAAATAACATCTATTGCCAAACACAATTCTCCTATTTATTTATGTCCTTGTTCACGGCGCATCCAAGGTAGGTAAATTCATCAACCAGTTAAATCGGTTGTTGACGTTCAAGTGCTGACCAAGTCGAGAGGTTTCTCTAGTCGTTGACACCATTAATTTTGTCTTGCCCTCATTAACAGCAAGACCCACCTTCGCTGATTCCTTTTCGATTCTTGAAAATACTGCAGTAACCTCTCGCAAATTTCGCCCAATGATGTCTATGTCGT
Source organism: Phaonia tiefii (assembly GCA_963931995.1). Classification (NCBI taxonomy): domain Eukaryota; kingdom Metazoa; phylum Arthropoda; class Insecta; order Diptera; family Muscidae; genus Phaonia; species Phaonia tiefii. The sequence goes on from OZ008368.1 coordinate 290,596,147, forward strand.
CAGCATACGCCAGTAACACATGGCTTTTCGTGCTGATGGTCTTGTTCATATATACTTCAGCTTTTCTCAATCTTATCTCCATTAAGATGTTGAAGAAATTGAACGAAAATGTATCGCCTTGTCTCAGACCTCGCTTGGTACAGAATGGTTCAGTGAGGTCTTTTCCCACCTTCACTACTGATTTGGTGTTGGTCAACGTTAGTCTAGACACTCGGATCAGTTTTGCCGAAATCCCAGTTTCGCACATAAATTCGTATAAATTTTCCCTTATGGGACTATCGAAATGTGCTTTGTAATCGTCAAAAAGATGGCATGAATCGATTTGCTTTTCGTGGGTCTTTTCCAGGATTTGGCGTAGAGTGAATATTTGGTCAATCGTGGACTTGCCTGGTCTAACGCCACACTGAAAAGATTCAATCAGGTTTTTAACAAGTGGCTTTAGTGTTTCACATAATACGCTCGACAAGATCTGTTACGCGATGAATAAAATACTGGTACCGCGAAAGTTGAAATATACTCACGGATCACCCTTTTTTAATACAGGACATGATACACTGAGACTCCGATCGACAGGCATATATTTTCCAACCATATACCGCATATGCAGCTGATGTATATGGGCTAGCAGTCCTACGGCACCGGCCTTAAAAACTTAGCGGGTAGCCCATCCACACCAGCGGCAATATTCTACTAAAGCCGGGTGATTGCCGTTCTAATCTCGCCTTAGCCTGCTGATCTTCAGTGGAAGAATATGAGTGGAGTAGTTCTGAAAACTAGTCTCTCCACATTTTAAGCACACGCTGCTTATCTGTCTCCAGATTCCCATTCTCGTCCTTGCAGGAGGAGAGCCCATTATTCGGGCCGTTGTTCGATCTTTTTACTCTCTGGAAAACTTTTCGGGATATATCTCTGCTCTCACTGCAATTTTTTCCTCCTAAATTGTTAGTTTCCTCCTTTATCAGCCTCTATACCTATCATTCCCAGAACGCGTTGTAACTGACGGTTTCGTTGACATAAGTGCAGCATCTTATACATCAGTTGCAATGCGGCATTCTTCGTTGTACCATGGCTTTTCCTTCTGCATATTTTGATAGCCATATTCAGTCTTTGCAGTTTCCAAAGAATGGGAGATGTGCCTCCACTGCGCTTCTGAGTACTCAGGTGGGGAATATTTTGCTCCAGCAGGAGAGTGAGCTTTTGTTGATAGGACATTGATATCTCCTGCATTTGCAGCTTTTCGATATCTAGCTTTTCCCGTGTTCTGCTTCGTAGGTTTGTCGAATTGTTCAGTCTTGTGTGAAGTTTTGCTGCTACCAGGTAGAGCTCAGAATCGATATTAGTTCCTCTGATCACTCGTACGTCCGTTACACTGGATTAGTTCCTGCCATCTATTACCAAGTGCTCAATCTGATTCTAACGAATTGTGGCTGTGCGCTCATGGTTATGGGTTGCATCTTGAAACTAGGTGTCACAGTCTCTTACCAACTATAAATCCTTTCGTGCTTTCGCCCTTGGCAGCTGTAGAAAATACCGCAGTTCTCCTTGCAGGTGCAACCATATTGTGTCTATCGCATTTCCTGGATAGCCGTGATATCAGCTTTACATTTTCCTAGGACATCCGCCAGTTAGAAAGTAGCAACCGTCCTGTATAGTGCTCTGACTTTCCAGGTACATATCCTTAAATCTTGGTCCTCATACCGTTTGCGAGGGTCATGAATAATTAGGGGGTTCGCCCGCTTACCCCTTCCCTTGTATTTTCATTGCCTAGGTGGCGGGAGGCAAACCCAGCCCATCCTGGTTTGAATTTTACCCACTGGTAGGATGATGTTATTTCTGCAGCGCGTTATGGATCAGACGCTGACCAGAATGCAGTAAGTGCAAACTGGATTTGGTTCTCTCAATTTTGATCCACCGTTGGCCACGGGCGTTTGCTCATCAGCCATCAAAGACCAGAAGAATTTGGTCGTTCAAACAGCTTCATTGTCGTTATCACCTAATTTTCCGGAGACGTATCAGTGATCTCATAACCAATAACGCTGGTCATTCATTTCGCCTACTCACCTAAACTAGTTTACGCTGGTTTCCGATAAAGCCATTGCCCGGGACATACTGTGTGGACGTATTGAGCTGCTTGGATTGCCCAATGAAGGAATAAGTTTTGGCCACTCCCAAGTGAATGCGTATCAGAAGCACTCCACTTCCAAGTGCAGTCCCATGTCCCCACAATTTTACACGTGTTCTCTATTTTCTTAAACAAAATATATTAATTATCATATCAAAATACTAAAGTTCCCATATAAGGTTCACGAAGAATATATGGCGTCAACGAATTCTCTCCACCGAATTTGGGTTCTGGTGAGGAATTTAATTGTGTTCCTTGATAGCCGTGTTTGTTTATATTCCTTTTCCAGGCACCGTATGTATTTAGTGTTTCTCCAAGTCTGCGACAGCTTTGAGGCGTTAAATTTAGTTGTCGCTCTAGCAATATATGATATTGACCGCCTAGATATATAGCCGATCCAAGTCCACTTACTTCTACGTATATCTAATTGATTAAGACTGATGCATGTACGTTGCCAGAGGACTTCATTCGAAATTGTCTTGGCACAGTAGATGTCTGTGCCATCATTAGCTTTTAACGATGCACTCGTTGCTCTTTATATTGTTGCCAATGAGCTTTTTTTATTGAAGATGACACAATATGGAGGTTACCTGTTGTTGCAGCCTTTTCGGTTTCCTCCGCCACATAGTTCAGACAATTGTTGAAATCTCAACGGCCGATGTAACCCACCCAACCTGCTGATTGTTGATAGTCTTATTTTAACTGATTGTTGAACGTTGGTGTCTTCGACGTAAACGATCGAAGCATTCTGCACTAATTCGAGATTTTTTGCAAATATGTTTTCGTACCAATGACCTCCATGGCTGTTTCCCTCAGCGTTCGAACACTACCTGACCACATATTTTGACCATCCTGTGCCAACTTGGAGCGTAAAGCCTTGTCTCATATCAATGATATGGATGGGTAATGCAGACGGCCTGTATTATATTTTAAGCCGGCGGACGGAGACAGAAGCTGCTCACTAAAAGTTATTGGTCGCTATCAACATCAGCAAAATGTCTAGTTTTGAAATCCAGCAAGAAATCCAGAAACATCTTGCTGACAAGTATATGGTCAATTTGATTGAAGGTTGGGTTATCAGGGGATTCCAATGTATAAAATGGTTTCCCATTACATCCCTTGAAGGGATAAGCGAGAGCTTCTCACAGACATTTATACTTGTGAATATATGAATAATTTCGTTCCGCCGATAAACAGTTCATAGCGAGCACATACATCTATGAGCCTGTCACCATTGTCATTTTTCACAGTTCCGAGACCATCTTCTCCGATGAAGCGCAATTCCATCTGATTTGGCTTCGTGAATACACAAAATTGTTGAATTTGGGACTCAGAAAATCCTCATGCAATCAATGAGAAAAAAGTGAACCCACAACGAGCAACAAACGTGAGTGGGTTTTACATTTTTGAAGATGAGGGCGAAATTGCAGTGACTGTGAACGATATTCGTTCGAGGAACATGATAACGGACTCCTTGTAGCCTCAACTGGATGGCATGGATCTGGACCATGTGGTTTCAGCAAGACAGCGCCACCTGCCACACTGCGCATGAAACAATCGATTTATTGCAGCAACGATTTCCAGAACTAATTATCTCAAGATCATACGATTCAACGCCGTGCGATTTCTTTCTTTGGGGTTTTGTGAAATCTCGGGTTTATGCGAATAATCCGAGATCCAACGCGCCATCAGTGAGATACAGCCACATCTGTGTGAAAAAGTCATAGAAAATTTCATGTAAAGAGTAATGGCCTCACATCAGAGTCTTGGGGTTATTTGACGGAAATTTTATTCCACATTTAACAGGAACATGTCTTCTTTAAACTCCAACAAAAAATAACAACTATCTCAAAAAATACGTCCACGCTGAAAAAACGGCATCTGTAATATATTCTCCCAAACATATTCTGCAGGAACCATGTATATGTTTGGACTACACTTCAAACATTTATATGGTTGCAAGTACCAATCGTACTAGTGTTTAAATGCAAACATGAGAATGTTTACTGCAAACATGTATGCTTTTACATGGACACATATGCGTTCTTCATCGCAAACATCCATATACATATGTGGGAGCATTCGCGTGTTTCCCCAAACCTCCATCTACTTACGTAGAAACATATGCGTTTTTCCTCCAAACATAATTATATTTGAAAAGAAATTATTCTTTGATATATATGTATTAGTTATTATAATAAATTTTCTCAATATAAATTCACATTTACAAATAATTAATAGAAAAATTTACATGAGATGTCAGGGGACACCCGGTTGGAACGAAGTTCCTGTTGCTCAATACAATTCTTTAAATTGCTCTTCTTTAGCATGTGCTTTCATACAATTACACTGTGTGTAATTTTTTAAGTCATGGCAAAACAACCATCTACGGACACCACTACGTGATAAAAGACTAAAAAAAAAAAGACCCGTGTTTCCCAATTTTTCAAAAAGTCATGCACTTTTTTTTATGGGCCGCCAAAGATTTGGGGCCTCGGTATCATTTTCGTAAAATGTGATCATTTTCTCAGGCTCATATCTTGCAAACCGTTCAGAATTTCGATTTACTCTCTGAGGCATTTTTTGCTACCTATGGACCTGAACAGGAGAAAAAGGTAAAAAAAAATGAAATTAAAAAATTTTCGGCAAATTTTTCACTTTTGCGTGCTACCTAAACAGTGTTAAGAATCATCTCTAGGAAGTTTATATGTTCTAGAAATTTGTGTATTGAGATCTTAGGTAAATTTTTGTGGTTGATTGTTTCCTTGAATTTTGAACGGTTTGCTACCTAAGGACCTGAACACGGGAAAAAAGGTAAAAAAAAATCGAATTTTTAAAGTTTTTTGCGATTTTGATCTGGAAGGTGAAGTTTTTTTGATTTTATATGTTCGCAATTTTTGTTCTTTATGACAAGACTCAGAGAGTAAATCGAAATTCTGAATGGTTTGCAAGATATGAGCCTGAGAAAATGATCACATTTTACGAAAATGATACCGAGGCCCCAAATCTTTGGCGGCCCATAAAAAAAAAAGTGCATGACTTTGGGAAAAATTGGGAGACACGGGTCTTTTTTTTTTAGTCTTTTATCACGTAGTGGTGTCCGTATATGGTTAATTTTTTTCGTGTTGCACTGTGTTATCGATCAGAACTGTTAAAATTTCACCGATTTTGTGCAAATCATTGTCTGCTGGTGTGACTACGCTGACATGTACCTCTATGTTTTTGATTACATTTCATAATGGACACTTAAATCTGTTTTTGGGACTATTTACATAAGCAATTGCGTTGAAAATAAATAAAATACAAAAGTTTAAAAATTGCTGCGACGTTGGCGTACGTTAGTTTTTAATAAAAGAAGTACCTCTCTTTAACAAATACCCTTTTCGGGGAAACATAATACATATTCTTACAAAAAGGACCTACAAATATACTTTTTTTAAAAAAATACATTCTATAAAACAAAATATTTTCTTAAAAAAAGTTTATCATTCTACAAAAAGTATCTTTTCGCAAAGATCCAGTTAAATTATCGTATTTTTCAACTGGCACGTTAGGCGTTTTGGAACAAACTAGTACATAATATAAAGCGAAAGGACCTACGTTCCAACCGCGTGTCCCCTGACACCTCATGTGATTTTGTTGTTGTTTAGATGCAAACATAACGTGTATGTAGCTTGTCACAAATATATTATACTTATGGCTTAACAGGTTGTGTTTGCTATTCAATATAACATTTTTAGCATTCAATGATTAATAGGTTATAAAGTAAGTAAGTGTCGGCCAAATGTAGATTTGTTTGTTTGAAACAGCTGAAAACAAAAACGTGACAAAAAATAAAGAATCAAAAAGCAGCAGATCTTCAATTGTTTGAACCAATACTTGCAAACATGTACATGGTTCCTGCAACATGTTGCAGCGGCCGCTAGTTTTCAGCGTGCAAGTCAAAAAGAGCTCAGGATAAGATACTTTGTGAGTGCAATTGGGGTAAACTTGGCTATAAAACGGGATATAATGGGGCCCCGGGTTCGAAACCCAGAAGAGTTGACTATTTTTTTTTATATTATTATTATTCTTAAATAGATTTATAAATTAAGGCTATTCACACAATTTTAGAATTATGAAAAAATAGCCAACATCTTTGATATATGCCGAGAGGTTTTCATTAAGTGATATCCACAATTAAATCTGAAGAATATTTGGGAAATTAAGTTCATTATTCTGAAAGTATTCCAGTCATTATTTCCTGATACATAATTATCTTCCCAATATTCAAATTTTCCCCGATAAGGAGTCGAACTGAGGTTTATTAACTTTCAGCCGCGCCTCCTTTAACCCTAGAAGACCTGGAAGACATTGCGTGTAATGAAAATACAAAGGCACTGGCGTGACATTTCTCCTGACACATGAACTACTTTTTTTTCCTTAGTTCCTCATATAGTTGTTTTGTTTTGTTCCGCGTAACAAGTAATGGAGTGGACGGAAAATGTTGGCAAGAGGCTATAAAACATTTAAAAAAAATTAGAGAGAAAGAGGAGAGAAACATCGAAAATGAAAAATTACAATTGAACAAGACGGTCACTGGCCTAGGACACTAAGCCGCTGATGAGAAGACTCTTAATCTTCGAAACGATCGCCCGCCAATGTGAGTTCAAATCCCAGTTCCGGCTGTTTACTTTTTTCATTAATTGCAGAAAAATCCGGATCTGTTAGCTAGTAGGAAAACTAAAATCTTCTAATACATAGAAAGAACTGCAGATCGAATAATATAAAAAATTAAATCATATGGTAAAGCCCGACCAAGAAAACGTAGGACATTAACAAAAAATAAGCAGTAATGTTCTATAAATAGCATTACTTTGAAAACCTCAGCACAAGTGTTTGTAAGTAGGAAACAAAAATATAATAATAAATAAAATAATAATACTTCGGAAAGTATACAGAGGTTGTGCGTGAGACAAAAACGACAACTCCACACATCTTTGCATACTTTGTACATAGAGTGCACATGCAGTTACGAAGATGACAAATTTGAGTTCGTATCTAATCCAACTTCATACATCTGCACATACTTCGTATACTGAAAAAGTGTCCAGTGGCGAAGCTTAACATTTTTGATTCGATTTCATGAGAATTTTATACTTGTTCGCATACATTGTTTATTGAAAACGTAAACAGTCACGAGTTTTGCAAAAATATGTAAATAAAATATAAACTTTAATGTACATAAATATTAAAAATTATAAATTATAAATCCAAAACTTCTATTTTATTTATTAACTTGAGTGGTTCTATAGGCACCCGAATACATAGTATATAATACAGTGTTATGGGGTTTGCACTCAGTTCTTTTTGTTTTCTCTTCGGCATTGAAGACTACGCTACAAAAGTTCCTTTATACAATTTAATTCGACTCTAGGTACCGATTGAATACCATTCCGCCATATAGTTTCATCAGGATTATATTGAAATTGTAAACATCACTATAAACAATGTAGGTAAATCAGATACGAAGACAAAAATTTTGATCAAAATTTTAGTAATATTGAAAAGGTTAAGACATATAGTTTTGTATTTGCTTTGCTGCCGGCCAATCATTAAGTGTCTGCTGCTTTGCATTCTTTGATTTTTACAGTGTTTTATTTAACTTGCTTTGTTGTCTGTCTGTCTGTATTGTTCAAATCAATCTGTATTGTTCAAATCTAGTAACTCATTTTTAATACAGTTGCAGTAGACCAATCGAACTAAAATTTTGCACACTTGTCAGTTTTGGATGACATACATGAATATGAAAAAAAAATTAAAACATTAAAAATTTATTTACTAAAAAATTAAAACATTGTGAATTTTAATATTGAAATAAAAGAACTTAAAATGATTATTTATCTTTGCTTTATTGTCAAAGTGCATAAATAAAAATAAAAAACATTAACTATTAGTAACACGTTTCGAAAAATCTTCAGTTGATATCCCCGGTGCATGAGACCGGCGTCACCATTGGCGGGTTAAGAAAAGGTACTTTTTGTAAGAACATTTAATTTTTTAAGCAGACGTACTTCTTTAAGATAAGGTATTTTTTTAAGAAAAGGTAAAGGTAGGTAAAAGAATATGAATAGGTATTTTTTTGAGACAATTTACTTCTTTTAAGAAAACGCACATATTTAAAAAAATTTTATTTTTTAAACTTCTTTCACTTTAGCTTTTCAAAATTTACTTTTTATTCGGTTCAAAACTACAATATGTAATAAACACGCTTCACTTAGAAATAATCCTATTAAACAAGATATGTTAGTCTAGACACAAACCAAACCAAAAGTACGAGAGTAAGACTATCAGCCCTATTCTGGCAGGGTTACAATAGTCACCACGGTTACTATTTGACAGCAATGAGACAATTGTCACAAATCGGGATACTGACACATTTTTTTAGGTGACAAAAGTAACAAAAACTGTTACCTGCCAAAGAGGAGGTAACAGCGCGTGACAGCTGTTTTATTTGCCGGAAAGTTGATACAAATTCATTTTATAAATTCTGCAAGTAAACAATATAACTGTATAAGGGAAAAAATAATAATATATTTTGTACCAAAACGACAAGAGGGTATAATTAAATGAAGGAAGGAATTTTTTTTACTTTGTCGTATGGAAATGGAGCAGAAAGAAGAAATAACTAGATTTTGTGTTAGAAAGATTGAAAAAGCGCGGAAATATTGCAAAACTTTTAACGTCAATATCTCCGGTCTTTCAAGGGATATTGATATATACCTTTAACAAAGGCTAAGGTCTTGTGTATTATGGGAACCTGCCAAAAAATGAGTATAATAGGGCATTTTTTTGAAACAAAATTAATTTTTAGCAGAAAAGTGAGGTTAAAAAACGTTTTTTTAATTAGCTGCCCTATGGGCTAATAAAAAATATATATGTTTATGCACTGGTTTATAGAGCTTAGAAAGACCTTTGTAATGATTCCCATTTCATCCAAATCGGACTATAAATCCCGGAGATACGAACGATTATATACTCAAATTTTTAAGGCCTATATCTCAAGAAGTTGGATCGACCGCGGGGGGAAAAACAACTTTTTGAACTCAGCGCAGAAGCTTTTGTCGGTGGTGAAATTTTGATGTAAATTTCTTCTTCTATATGGCGCGGATGCGCAGGAGTATTCTTTGCGCTTAGCATCTCTGGATGCTCCTTGAGGAAGGCAATATAGCACTCCAGCTGTGCCTTTGCAGTGCGCTCAAATTCCCTAAATATCGTATTAATTTTAATTCAATAAAACATAAATATATTAAATACCTACTTTTCCTTTTTTTACCGCGTTCATTTTGTGTTTTTGTATTTTTGTCCCTGCTTTTGATAACCTGTTATTGTGAGGTGAATTATTTATTATGAGGTGAATTTTTCGTTGTCACTGTGTTGCCAGAATACCAGACACAAACAATGGTGACAACTTTGTAACAATTTTGTGGTAACAATTTGATTGTTACCACATTCACAGAATAGGGGTGAAGTGTACTGTCAAATGTGATTCCATGCCTAGGGTTGTATTTCATGGATTTGCCAGTCTTGCACTTTGGCTTTTCTAAATTTACTTTTTAGTGGGTTCAAAACTACAATATGTAACGAACAGGCTCCACCTACAAAACTTCCTATTAAACCAAAAGTTCCCAATATAGTTGATAATAAAGTAGCTAAAAAAAAGTTGTTTAAAATATTTTCATTTAGCCCCCATCCCGCAACGTGCGATAAGGAACTTCGTTGCAAAATTAAAAGAGAAGCAAAAGTATTATCTGATTTTTTTCTGCAGCTCTTTTGCTTATCCTTCCTTGTTGCCTCTCACATTTTTGTTTTAAGAAGGTTTCAACTATGCATTGGTTATCACTATTCGTTGGTACACAAACACTGTTTTCCTACTTATATACAAATTTACTTCATGCAAGCCAAGCGTGGATTAATTACTCGTGTCTTTTTCTATTATATTATATTCCACAAACATTTATCAATATATTTTATACTATAATTTTCAGAATTGCCATGATTCTGACATCCACGGTATTGACATTTCATATTTAAATTGACTTCATTCTATGCCAAATTGACGTGAGATAATTTCCTTTGAAAATCACATTTCGATGACTAAATATCGAACAAATTTCGTCACTAGGAGGGCGAGTATTATATTGCGCAATAAAAAAGCGGTACCATGGTATTGACTGCTAATTTTGTGACTTACCCTTCGTAAAGAAAACACTTCACTCCAATCGATTCAATGTGGATAAATCTGTCAGCCATTGATGTAAACATAGCATTTGATATACAATGGTCGAGTTCTCACAGCGAGGGCGCCTTTATACCCATCCAACATGGCGCCACAGCGGTAAAACGTAAATGTACGATATTAGGCAAAAATGCGAGGACAAAGTTTAGATCTTGTTAGTCGGGCCTAAATAGGAGATTTACGCTCGGTAAATACATGAAAATATCCTCTATCTAGGCAATTTCAATGACCATAAAAAAATATCAATCCATCCTGCGAAATGAGGGACTGAATATAGTATAAACCTTGATTTTTATGAAATGGACACGCCACGGTTCTGATATTTTCATTAGTTTCTGTATGTTTCTATCGAATAAGAGCGACGCAGGTGAGAATATTGTTGTGGAAAATCTTGTGTACCATAAAAGTATTGAAATTACGCGATTATTTATTTGCCGTCCCTTAATTACATGGAAATAAACGTGATGGACAAAGAAGACGTTATTTCCAAGGAATCACCCATATACGAAACACATACACAAAAACCAAAGCAGCATCACAAACCACTTCATCCGAGCATTTGCGTATTCTTTTTTCACTTATCAAACGCTTTTTATATCTGCTCTCCGACGAACCATTGACGACTGAATATATGAAACTAAAACGCAATACATCAGTCAAAATAAGAAATACTGACATCATCTGCTATTTACTCCCACATTCAGGAATTTTTAGGAATCACTTACTGAAAGAATAATGCAAAAATACATATACACACTTACAAGGTAGACTCTCTCTTTGTCCCTCTTTTATTCTTTTGCTCTCGGGGCAGCCTAAACAGTGCAACAAACACATTTGTGTTTGTATCACAAACACAGATATATTTTGGTCGCAAACCCTATTATAACATAATAATCGTATAATCGTTGTATCTGTATGTAATATTGAATAGTAAATACAATGTGTTTTAACACAAGTATATTAAATTTGCGACAAACTCCAAACACACTTTATATTTGCATCCAAACAAAAAAAAACGACAGATGCTTCAACGTGAAAAAGTGCATTCTTACTGAGACACCCTATATAACACTATGCGGGGGAAAAATGCTTAAAAGTTGTGCATCAAATTTATTCGCAAACCTATGAACAAATATTTTTATGACTTTATATAAAATGGAATTCGTTTAATTTTAACTGCACTATACTATATATTTTTATACATTTATATGTGTGTTTGCATATATGCACAATACACACGGATTTCAATTGTTTATGATATATGGTTTGTGAAAATTGCATATCAACATCACAATCAACAGCAGCATCATCATCATCAATACCGGCAACAGCTCAAATCGCGGCTATTGATGCAACAATTTGACTTGCCAATCTTTTATACTTTTTCGGGTCCTTTTGTTTCGTATTAACCAGTAGTTGTTCACTTGTTTTTGTGTGTGTTATTTTTACGAAAAGCTATTTTGATAAAAACTCCTTTATGGTTATGCTTTATTTTGCATAAAACATTTTCCATTTTTTCACCAACTAGTCACCGAGCAACAATGAATCCTTTCGATGAGAAATAAAAACAAAAAAGAGTATTTATGTTTTCATTTGGCATTATGCGGCATTCTGTATATTTTTCATTTGCAACTTTATATTTCACAAAAGCGGAAACGACATAATGAAGCTGCAAGCGAACACGTGTTTGGTAAATAAAACAACAGCTGTTTGTTTGGCATTAAACAAAAATTATCTTTGATGAAAATTCCGTTCTCTACTATACTTAAAAATGTGAAAGCCAATATTTTGTGTTGATTTTTTGAAAGAAAAAAAGTATAATAACTTTGATGTTATTTAAACTTATTCTCGTCATATGGTGCGAGTTATAATTATGCATATTACCCTTTGTGTTGCTTTCAATGTTCCAATATTTTATACAGCCATTAGGAGTGGTTCCTTTGAGCCGTAACAAAAATTCTGTCACAGTAAAGCCAACAATTTGTAGGAGGATTCTATGCAGTAGACTAATAAAAATATTTACAGCAAAAACACAGACATTTTCAGAAATCTTAGATTGGAAATATCTGATTGACTGTAAGTAAAATTCTGTGAGCTAATGTTTAATTTTAGGGTTTAAAAAACAATTTTAAACGAATTTAATCACCAATATTCTTCGCCCCGAATGATGGCGCAATACGTTTAAACACTAGTAAACAACCAGTACTGACATTCTAGCTGAACCCTTTCCAAATTTTAAAGTACGTTAAGAGACTTTCTCAGTTTTTCGTATTAACTTTTGATGTTGCCCAAAATTGAGATGCCTGATTGGGCTTAGGTCTTTCGCCCACAATCAGTGTCATTTTAGACACTACAGCCATATAAAGGGTGTTCTCATAAAATGCAAAATTTAATTTAAAAATAGAACGCATCATTTTTTAACAAGTGGTGGTACTTTTACAGGAGTAAAGTAAATATAATTTAGTTGTTTTTAGATCCTCGTCATGTTTAAAGTTGTAATTTCCTTTAAGGCTAAGAGATCATGTTTTTTCCGGTTAGTGAAAAAAATGTAAATGCCGCGGGTGGGATTCGAACTCACATTCGCTGGACGATCGTTTCGATGTTTGTGAAGCATCATCTTCAGCAGCGTCTAGCGCGTTAAGCTACTGCGGTGGGTATTTACGCAAGTCACTAACCGAAGACATTTAGACGAAGACAGTAGCGACAACAATTGCTCTACACACAATCAATGAATGTCTTCGGTTAGTGACTTGTGTAAATACACACCGCAGTGGCTTAACGGGCTAGACGCTGCTGAAGATGATGCTTCACAAACATCGAAACGATCGTCCAGCGAATGTGAGTTCGAATCCCACCCGCGGCATTTACCTTTTTTTTACTAACCGGAGAAAACACGATCTCTTAGCCTTAAAGGAAATTACAACTTTAAATATAATTTGATTAAGCATAGAATAAAATATACTCCCAATGCTTTCCTAGACTGAACGGAAAATCATCGTCACACAGAGAGAACTGTTCATGACCCCAACAACTTTTGTCATCGAAAGTGAGCTAATGTAACGTTTCATTCCCGCTATGAAAATGTGTTCATCAACTGCTGATTGTTCGTTACTGTGGTGAAAGTATGGTTGTTGCTGCATTGAATTTGCTTCATTATTGCAACGAATTTGTATCGTTGCTGCAATGAATTTGTTTCATTGTTTCAATGAATAGGTATCGTTCTTGCAGGGAATTTGCTTCATTGCTGCAATGAATTTGTTCATTGCTGCCATAAATTTATTTCATTAGTGCAACGAATTTGAGTCATTGTTGTAATGAATATGTTTCATTACTACAATGATTTTGTTTCATTGCTGCAATGAATGTTTTGAAGTGTGTTATTTATTGAAAATTGTACATAAATATACTGTTAGTATTACATTGCAGGTGTTTTCATAACCATTTTTTGATTATTTTTCCAAAATCTATTTGCTAAATAGATTATACTTGTATTCATTCTACGTTGAAACACTCGTCCGGAGAAGATTGTGGTAGTCGAGGGGTTGAGTGTTATTGTGGCCGTCATATTCAGGTCCTGCAATTAAAAACATATTCGAGGAATTTATTGTTTAGATTTCTTTTTGAGATATGTACATATCTATGTCTATACTTACCATGAACATAATCTCTACTCCAATATGCTCCACTCCTTTAACATAGAACCACACAATTTTTTTGTTAAATCATGCAATTATTGTTGGACTGAGGGTTTTGCAATTCAATTGTAGCGCCTAATCTGCCAAATCGCGTGGAAGCCATGCTCGTTGAAACCATTAATTTTGTCTTGTCCTCATTTAACGTCAGACCTATTTTTGCTGACTCCTTCTCAATTCTCGGAAAAACGGCATTAATTTCTCTAATTGTGCCCCCAATATATCTATATCATCAGCATACGTGAGCAGCAGGTGACTTTCTCCTGGATTTGGCGTAGAGTGAAAATCTGGTCAGTTGTCGAATTTACAGGCCTAAGCCACACTGGTATGGTCCAATCAGGTCAGCGATGTTTGGTTTTAGTCTTTCGCACATTATACTTGATAGAACCTTATATGCTATGGACAAAAGGCTTATTCCACGGTAATTGGCACAGTAACTCGGGTCACCTTTATTAAATATGGGACATAGTACACTGAGTATGCATTCGGGTATGCGTTCATCTAACAAAATTGTCCTAATGAGCTTATCAGCTCATCGCCGCCAGCCTTAAATAGCTCCGCCGGTAATCCATCGGTTTCTGAGGGTTTGTGCTTTTTAAGTCGGCAAATAGCTGTTAGAGGGTTGAATTTTATGTTTGGGGTATAGAGAACAAAAACAAATATTAATCATCGAAAATCAATTTGTTGTTTTTCAAAATATTCCCCATGAATATTTATACACTTTTGAATGCGTTTGAACCAATTGTCGAAACACTTTTGCCACCCTGATTGAGGTATCTCCAAAACATGCATTCTGAATGCAGCAACCACTTCTTCATGTGTCGAAAACCGATTACCTCTCAGTTTGTTTTTTACGTACGGGAATAAAAAGAAGTCATTCGGTGCCAAGTCAGGACTATACGGCGGATGACCCATCAAATCAATGTTTTGGGTGCTCAAAAATGCAGTTGTTTCAGCCGATGTGTGAGAGCTCTCATTGTCGTGGTGAAATTTTTTTGACAGTCAAATGTTTATGCAATATTGAATGTATGTTTTCTGCCATAAAAAAGCTTGCTATGGTCCCACTAATGCCTAAGGTTGTCTTAATCTCACGATAGGTCACATGACGATCTTGAAAAATCAGTTCGCGCACAGCATCAATGGTGTTCGGAACAACAGCTGATTTTGGATGACCTTCACGAAATACTTCTTGGAGTGAACTACGACCACGATTGAATTCACCATAGTATCGATAAACACTGGTGCTTGATGGAGCTTCACTGCCAAAAATTGAATTAGGTTCATCCATGCACTGTTGCTGAGTTAATCCCAGTCGAAAGTTGTAAAACATAATCGCACGAAAATGTTCACTATTTAATTACATTTTTGGGCCGAGATGAATCTTTTATGCAACTGTAAACAACACAAATAGCGCTCGTATGTCAAAACGTTCTGAGTACGCATAAATTCAAAAATGTCCAACTTTACGATAGAGCTGTCAGTTGTCAGATTACAACACTAGGGTTGCCAAATCCCGAAACATAAAAATCAACCTCGTATGACCTCGTCTTGGTTATTAGGGGGCAATCGATACTGTCGTCCAAATTATGATCGATTGTTTCGTAATTGGATATCTCAGGTACCAATAGTGCAGATAACTGAATTCTCCATATTTCCAATATACTCTGCACATCTGCGATGAGATTTCCGTCCTTGTCTTTACAGAAGGGAGGCCCTGAACCATGTCCATTAGTTCCGTTTTGACTTTTCGATAGAATTTTCGGGCTTCATTCTGCTTTTTGTATGTCTCAAATTTCTCACTGTCGCGTTTCCTCCACTCCCATTTCTTACGCCTAAAGAGACAGCTTACATCCCTCCCTTTCTCCATGTACCGCTCAGTCGCAATTGACTGAAGCATTGCCGTACGTGCAGCGTTCTTTTCAAAATTGGCAATGCGACACTCTTCATTGTACCATGATTTGCAGCGAAGCGGTTTTTCAAACCCTACCCTAGGTTGTTGCGGCAGTTTTTATAGAGTCGGAAATGGGTTAATACAAGGTGGCGCAAAAGTAAACTTCCTATGTTTTTTGGCTGTAATTTAAAAAAAAATTAAAAACTTTGATTCTTCTTGTGGATTATTTTTATTTGGTCTTTTAATTTTTTTTACATCAAGTCGAGAATATGATGTCATGTAAATGGCCGCCGCCACAGTTGATTGTCGTTTGAGCCATTTTTATGGCATTTTCCATCACTTTGGCCAAAACTTCCGGCGATACGTCTTCACATTCTTTACGGATATTGTCTTTAAGAGCTGCAAGAGTCTGAGGCTTGTTGACATAAACCCGCGACTTCAAAAAGCCCCACAAAAAGAAGTCTGGAGCGGTCAAATCAGGCGATCTTGCTGGCCAGTGCAAATCGCCAAAACGGGAGATTAGGCGCCCGGGAAATGCATCCTTCAGCATATCGGTTGTGGCACGTTCAGTGTGTCCCGTCCTGTTGGAACCACATGTTTTCCAATCCCAAGTCATCAAGTTGCGGCAAAAAGAACTCGTTGATCATTGCTCTGTAGCGCTCACCATTCACAGTAACCGTTTGGCCCGCGACGTCTTCGAAGAAAAAAGGTCCGATGACTCCTCCAGCAACATACACACCATACAGTGACTTTGAGTGGGTGTAATGGCTCTTCGTGGGTTACACGCGGATTTTCAGTGCCCCAGAAGCGTAAATTTTGCTTATTTACGTACCCGCTAAGATGGAAATGGGCCTCATCATTCATGATTATTTTTGATGAAAAATCATCTTCCTCTTGGTGGTGATTAAGGATGGCTTGAGCGTATGTTAGACGCGATTGGCGGTCAGCAGCTAACAGCTGATGCACCGTCTGGACTTTGTACGGAAACATCTTCAAATCTTGTACCAAAATTCGCTGTAAAGACCGTCGACTGATACCCATTTGCGTGGCACGTCGTCTGGTCGATGTCGAGGGCGCATCCATGTCATCCTCGGCTACAGCAGCAATATTCTCTGCAGAACGGCTACTCCGGGGCCTGCCACGCCTGGCAGCATCTCGTGTTGTGCCAGTCTCTTCGAGGCGAGCGGCTAAACGTCGCAGTGTTTCACCAGTAGGCGTTGGACGGCCAGGAAATCTGCGACGAAATTCACGTTGTGCCAAAGTCACCGACCGATTATTGGTCAAATAAATAGTCAGCAATATTCCGCGTTCTGGAGCAGTGTAGCGTAACATTGTTTATTAACGTGTATTTCGCATGTGTTTACTACACAAATGTCAAAACAGAACTGACATTAGGGGCCAATCGCAAAATGTATAGCATTTTCTGATAGGAGGATTACTTTTGCGCCACCTTGTATAATAAAATATATACATACAGGATATGTGTATGCATAGAGTAATGACGTATAGAGTAGCCAACACTCTCAGTAAATTGATGACATTCGGTGTGTTGCAGATGGGTGGTTGGATGTTGGAAAGTATTGCTTTAATAATACCAGATAAAGGCAATGGCTCAAACCATCCAGCAATAAATCAGCAACGGCATTTCGTTTGTGCTTTAAAATGTTTGTGCCAATACACCACAAATATATATTAACGATGAAATATAACAAAAACTTCGAAAATACGTTTAAATTTTGCAGTTTTTCATCAAAACGACATGCAAAAAGTCAATAATTTTTATAATTCCACCTGGTGTAAGTCAATTTACGTCAAATAACTCTCTATCGCACCGACCGCACCACGAATGGTGTGAGAGGAATTATCAGATGAGAAGATTGGCAGCTCTATACGACATTACTCTATGTTTGTAGGTCTTATACACATTACAAAAACGAAACCATATTTGTCATTGATATTAAGATCTTCTAAGTAACATTTTCAGTAAAATAACAGAAAGTTTCTCCGAACTCTTTGAAAATTTTACGAAAATGTTGACAAGCAAAACAAACATACTTCACATCTGTAACCTTTTCATAAAGCTACCACAAATCATTTTCATAAATATCATTTTTAAAATTGTCTAGCAGTGGTCTATCACAAAAATGCCATAGCAATTCATTGATATACCACCACAGGCGGACATTGAGCACAAAACAAAATAATACATAATTTACTATAAAAATATAGAAGAAATATAGTATATTCCTGCCATCTGGTGACAACATCATAATGACCATTATCACAATAATAAAGCCTACTTTATGTCCAACAAAACAACAATTCCAAACAAAATCAATGAGCAACAAAATAATAATAATAAAAAAAAAACTAAGCCAGAACTCAGACACTTCGTTTATAAACAATTTATTTGTTGGCATTGTATGCCACTTAAAAGTTGTACACACACACACAAACAAATCTTATAGAAATAAACAAAAGAAAACAACTGTTGCAACATTTGTGATAATGTTGGCCCGACCGGAAAAGGAGGCGCAAATTCAGAGTCAGTCATAATACAATCACAACTCACAGACACGATATTGGCCAACAATATGGAGGAAATTGGTGAAATTATTTTATTTGAATGAATGTGTTTGACAATAAGTATTTGGCAGATTTAT
Organism: Phaonia tiefii; assembly: GCA_963931995.1. Classification (NCBI taxonomy): domain Eukaryota; kingdom Metazoa; phylum Arthropoda; class Insecta; order Diptera; family Muscidae; genus Phaonia; species Phaonia tiefii. Next base: position 290,614,793 of record OZ008368.1, read on the forward strand.
CTGCAATTTGCGCTACAATATAATAAGCATAATATGACAATCAATTTTTATTTTTTCCCCATAACGTTCGGTTGTATTTTGCTTTTTTTTTATTTTATTGTGAGGCGAACATTTTTGACAGTGTGCCAGCGCAGAGAAAGCATTCCATAGTACAGAATCACAGTGGGGAAAATGTTTACTATTGTAGTAAAATTATTTTTACATGTTCGGTGCCAGCTATAAGAAAATAAATATTACCTCGTTTATACGACGTTAAGTCGAGCTGTTGTGGTTTGACACGCACGTATGATATTATCACATGCCATAACCGTATTCAAAGAATTAAGCGTGTCACCGAGAACCGGAATGCCAAACCGTGTTAAGTCTCCGTTAAAGACCTTCTTTGCCACCCCACCCACTTGTTAACAGCTGCTTTATATTTATGCTGTCGTAACCAGGGTAGCCACTATGAAAAACTTTTAATCGCTCCTGTTTCAGATTACGATACATGAAGTGCGAAGATTTTTTTATTTAATTACAATTTTGCTATAAATACGTATTAGCTACAATTCTTTGGTCTAGACGAAAATTTTTCCACCGACAAAAGTGTCTCCGCTCTGTCAAAAAAAAAATTTTCAGATATGGGCCTTAAAAGTTGGAGTATACAATCGGTCATATCTCAGGTATTTATGCTCCGAACTAATTCGGGTGAGCACCATCATAGAGATAATTACAAATTCTTTTAATCCGTGTATAAATATGTTATTGTTATTAAACATATTTATATAAATATATATATATAAAAACATGTTTATTTATTTATTATAAATTAAAAATATATAGCTCGGATTTTTTTAAATAAGTTTGTTGAACGTAATGGCAGTGAACAGTTTTCTGCCATAAAAAAGCTTGCTATGTTGTCTTTTATCTACGTACAGAAAACAATATTTACTGGGGCTGGTTTCTGAGAAAAACTGATTTTTATCACAAAAGTGAGGTTAAAAAATATAAATTTTTAAATTTGACCCCTTGGGTTAATATTTTTATACACATATTAATACAGTTTATAAATACTTTTGGAATGGTGTTCACCACAACAAGATTGGAGTATAAACACCTGAGATATGACCGATTATACATTCACTTATACATTTACTTTTAATTGGATTATAAATATAAAGTTAAAAAAATGCACATGAGGTGTCAGGGGACACCCGGTTGGACCGACGCTCCTTTCGATATATAAAGGGTTTTTCAACAGAGACGCTACAAAAGTAAATCGATAGGGACATCAAACGACGCCATATTTTTTCCCGCTCTTTTGACATTTCTCTTCAGTAAGGTTTGCCATTTTACCGAAATTTGGAGTGAGTGGCCCCAACTTTAAGAGCGCTACGTCCAATTTATGGTCGTCATAATCGTCCTACCAGATCAACAATTGAGCGTCTAGTGGGTAAATTTGAATCCACAGGCACAGTACAAAATATTCCCGTGCCAGTGAGACAAAGAAGTGCCCGTAGTGTCGAGAATATTGCTGCCGCTTAGGCTTCAGTACAAGAAAGCCCAAATGTGTCTCTCACACGTCGTTCTCAAGCGCTGGGCATCTCTGTGACGTCGTTGTGGCGAATTTTGCGAAAAGATCTTGGCCTTCATCCTTACAAGATCAAATTGACGCAAGAACTGAAGCCGCTTGACCACCATAAGCGTTGTATGTTCAGGAATTGGCCTGAGCAACAACTTGAAAATGATTCGGATTTTCATCGGAAAATCATCTTCAGCGATGAGGCTCATTTCTGGCTGAATGGCTTCGTCAATAAGCAAAATATGCGTTATTGGTCAGACAGCAATCCACACGTAATCCATGAGTCATCATTGCATCCCGAAAAAATTACGGTTTTGTGCGGTTTATGGGCCGGCGGCGTCATTGGGCCGTACTTCTTCCGTGATGATCAAGACCGGCACATTACAGTGAATGCGAATCGCAACCGTTCAACGATAACCGAATATTTTTGGCCCCAATTGGATAATATGGACTTGGAGGACATGTGGTTCCAACAGGACGGCGCCACAAGCCACACAGCGAACGCCACAATCAATTTATTGGAAACCAAGTTTGGTGAACGTGTTATCTCACGAAATGGCCCAGTAGATTGGCCGCCTCGGTGGTGCGATTTGACGCCGTTAGATTATTTCCTGTGGGGGTATGTCAAGTCTATGGTCTATGCCAACAAGCCAGCGACGATTGATGAACTTCGTACGAATATCGAACGTGAAATTGAGTTCAGCGTCTGGACTTCTGCAAGCGTGCCCGTGGTGGCCATGCAAAAGAAATCGAGTTCCATACATAATGGCATCGAACGTACTTTCACAGGAATAAAGAATTCCATTGGTATCTAAAACCGGTTTTGTTTTATTTAAAAAAAACTTTTGAAGCGCTCTTATTGAAAAACCCGTTATTATGCACTAGTTAGTTCCAACACGCCTAAGGCGCCGGTTGAAAAATACGATACTTTAAATGGATCCTTAAGAAAACATTATTTTTGTAAAATGATAAATTTTTTTTATAAAATGTATAAAAATAAAAAAAATTAAAACAAAAAAAAATAAAAAATTTATAAAAAAAAATTTTGATGCAATATTTTTTTTAAAAAAAGTAAATTTTTATGTCGTTTTTGTAAGAGTATGTATTATATCTCTTCTTTTGTAAAGAGAGGTACTTCTTTTATTAAAACCTAATGTTTTTTTAAGAAAATGTACTATTTTTAAGAGGAAGTACTTTCTAAAATAAAAAGCCATAAGAGTATATTTTTTTACAAAGAAGTACTTTTTTAAGAACAGGTATTTTTTAAAGAAATTGAAATCTTTTTATTAAAACGTTAACCGCCTTATTCATTAAAAGTTGTAAGAGGTTTAAGAGATGGGTTTTGTATGACAAACTGTCTCTCAAACCTCTGACAACTTTTTATGAATTAGAGCCTAATTTTTTAAGTAAATTTACTTATTTTCAGAAAGGCTGCCTATCTCAAGAAATTTTTAGAAAAGGTTCTTGTAAAAAATGGAATTTTTGTAAGAGAAGGAATTTTATTAACGGAATGTATGTTTTTGAAGAAACGGCTTTTTTCAAGAATAGGTAAATTTATTATTCAAGAAAAGTTATTTTGTTTCACATAAAAGGTACTCTTTAAAGAAAAGGTAGTTTTTTAAGAAAAGGTAATTTGTTTAGGATAATTTACTTTTTTAAGAAAAGGTATTTAATGTTTTTATTCTGTTGTTCGACCTTTTCCTTATCAATAAATAATCGATATTCTTCGAGCTTGAGGTCAGATTTGCTGTTCTTGTATTTATTTTCCTCGATATTTCTCCACTCCATTGTGTTATATTTCGTGATGATGCTATACAATGGAGTAGCGAAATATCGAGCAAAATAAATACAAGAATAGCAAATCGGACCTCAAGCTCGAAGAATATTGATTATTTATTGAAAAGGTATTTATTTCAAAAATTACTATTTTTAAGAAAATTTACTTTTTGTAAGAAAATTTACTTTTTTAAGCAAAGGCACTTCTTTAAGATAAGGTATTTTTTAAGAAAAGTTACTCGGTTTAAAAATATGAATTGGTATGAATATACTTTTAAGAAAAGGCGCTTATTTAAGTAAACGTTATTTTTTTAAACTTCTTTCACTTTGGCTTTTTTTAAGTTTACCTTTTATTCGGTTCAAAACTACAATATGTAATAAATCGGCTCCACCTAGAAAAATTCCCAGTAAACAAGAAATTTCTCCCCATATGTTAGTCTTGACACAAACCAAACCACCTAGAAAACTTCCCATGAAACCAAACCAAAAGTACCCAATATAGTTGACAGAAATGGGTTGTAATAAAGTAGTTTAAAAAAATTGTTTAAAATTTATTCATTTGGCCCCCATCCCGCAACGTGCGATAAGGAATTTCGTTCCAAAATTCTTTTTCAAGAAAAGGTACTTTTTGTAACAAAATTTAATTTTTTAAGCAAAGGTACTTCTTTAAGAAAGGTATGTTATTTATATAGTTTTTTGAGAAAATTTACTTTTTTAAGAAAGTTCTTTCTTTCACTTTTGCTTTTCTAAATTTACTTTTTATTGGGTTCAAAACTACAACATATACTAAATATTGGTTACACGCTCCACCTAGAAAACTTCATAAAATTTCCAAAACATGAAATTTCCCAACATATGCGAGACATCTACTTAGTCAAGACAAAAAACAAAGCAAAAGTAACGGATATAGTTGATAATAGTGGATTGTTAACTAGTGTTAAAACAAAAGTAGTTTAATTTTTTTTTTCATTTAGCTCCCATCCCGCAACGTGTGATATGGAACTTCGTTCCAAAATTATTTACTTATTTGCCAAAGGGATTACAGATTCGACAACAGTTGACTACGACGTTCAGAACATTTGTAACGTTGGCATTCAATTTACATGAATATGAATTAATACAGATGTCAACAAATACAGTAGACTAATGTAAGCAACCCTGCGTGCAAGACATATTTTACGAATATTTATATATTCTCGTTCGTTTATTATGTTTATATACGTATTGAAAGTGGGCTCACAAAACACTGTTTTCATGATTCGTATAACCCATAGAGTAATGCCATATAGAGGTGTCATTCATTTCCTTTCACACTACTCGTGTTGCGGTCGCTGCGATAGAGAGTTAATTGACGTAGATTCACTAAAACCAGGTGGAGTTACAGAATTTAATGACTTAAATTTTTCATATCGTTTTGCTGAAAAACTGTGAAATTTAAACGTATTTTTGACTTTTTTGATATATTGTATTGTTAGTACATATTTGTGGTGTATTTACACAAAATTTGCCGTTGTTGATTTATTGTTGGTTGGTTTCAGCCATCATCGCTTTCTGGTAATATCAAATCAATACTTTCCAACATCCAACCGCCCATCTGGAACACAGCAAATATCAGCAATTTACTGAGAGAGTTGGCGTCTCTATACGTCAATACTCTATGGTATAAACGATCACGTTTTATGTGTGCTAAGAAAAAATTCTTGTTAAAGAAGTAGCTCACACTGGTGTGGGTGGTACTCATTATTGTTTCTAAGATCTATAGAATTTTGCGGTTGCAATCAATCTTAGGGACATGGGACTGACCTTGGTGGCGGAAAGTTTCTGATTGTGAAGTGACCAAAAATGAAAACCTCCGTTAGCTAGCCAGAGTAAGTAGGCGAAACAAATAAGCAGCCTGGTTGGTTATGCGATCACTGATATGTCTCAGGTTAAACATATCCCCTTGTTACTGAAGCTCTTCGAACTAGTGGACATATTCTTCTGTTCTTCGAATACGGATGAGCCAACACTACTGGCCAACGGCGGGTCAAAATTATATAAATAAAAATCAAGTATGTATTCTGGTTAGCGACTGATCCATAAGGGGCGGCTGAAACATAATCGTCATGACAGGAAGTAAAATGCTAAACCTCGGTGGGCTGGGCTGCCACCATCGTTATATTGAAAATTAAATTACAAAAGGAGAATAAGAAATATAAAATAGATTAGGTGCCACTATCCAACCAAAAGATATTCTCAATAGTGGCTGGTCATAGCAGTTATCAAAACCACATTCTCATACACAAGAGCCGCGCACACTACACGTGCACCACCGACGGTCATGCATTTTTGAAAATTCTATACAGTTTTGATTATGGAACGAAGGTCCTTATGGAACGAAGGTCCTTAATTACAAAAGGAGAATAAGAAATATAAAATAGATTAGGTGCCACTATCCAACCAAAAGATATTCTCAATAGTGGCTGGTCATAGCAGTTATCAAAACCACATTCTCATACACAAGAGCCGCGCACACTACACGTGCACCACCGACGGTCATGCATTTTTGAAAATTCTATACAGTTTTGATTATGGAACGAAGTTCCTTATCGCACGTTGCGGGATGGGGACTAAATGAAAAAAATTAATCAAATTTTTTTTAACAATATTATGCACCAACACAGTGTAATCAACTTTATTGGGTATGTTTGCTTTGGTTTGTGTCTAGACTAACATATGTTGGGAAAATTCTTGTTTCATGGGAAGTTGTCTAGGAAGAGACTAACCAATATTTAGTATACATTGTAGTTTTGAACGCAATAAAAAGTAAATTTAGAAAAGCCAAAGTAAAAGAAGTTTAAAACCAGTACACAAGTTTCAGTCGGTTGAACCGACTTAATCATACCCTCACCATACCGTACCTCATCCATTGCGTGGGAGTTCTGTTAAAAAACGCCCATACTCAAAAGTGACCATATTCAATAGCAGACTGACGACATTGCGCTAAATATTATTGAATTCCCAAATTAGTTAGTTTCCCTCCCAACATTTATATTCGAGGTACAAAAATTGGCATGGCAAGTTGTTGCCAAAATTTTGATCAGTACCAAATTTTATTTAGATCGGTAATGATTTATTGGAGATATCGAGTCGGCAAACCCCAAATACGCCCAACTTTTGTATGGGACGTACGAAACTGGGCGTCGCACAAGAGTCAGGTATTAGTTACACAGTAGCGTTTAGTAAAATATTGTCTAGTACCGAATTTTATTAAAATCGGTTGTTGTTTATGAGAAGTATTGTATGGATAAACCGGTCATCCGCCCAACTTTTATATGGGAGGTACCAGAATGGGTGTGGCAAAACAGCTCATTTTCTATAGGAGAGCTTTATTTGGCTAAATACTGACTAGTACAAACTTTCATAAATATTGGTTGGGTTTTGCGGGACTTCTCATGCCGAACAACCAGACGCCCAAACAACTTTTATATGGGAGGTACCACAATGGGCGTGGCAAAATCTCCCTTGGTTTAAGCGGTGATTAGATTTTGATAACGTGAAGCCTTATACCTAATTTCATTAAGGTCGGAAGTGTTTCACGCGATTTGTCGGGTTGACAACCCGGACGAACACCCTGTTTTGTTTGGGAGGTACCAGAATGGGCTTGACAATCTCGCCCATTTTCTCCAGTTAAGTAGGCATTTAAAGATTATTAACCGGTGTGAGAGTTGAAGCTAATCACATCTACCAGAAGAAACGTTTGAAATAAATATAATTTTGTGCTAAATGTGTCGATGTGTATGGGAGGTACCAGAATGGGTGTTGGCAAAACGTCCATTTTCAATCCCAAAGTCAATATTGGCAAATAATAGTCACTGACAAAGTTTCATTGTCATCTGTAAAGATTTACGGCAGTTATCGTGTTGACCAGCCAGCCAGACAGACAGACGGATACTAAGGGTCTAATTTGGTTCATACTATGTGTTACATTTTTTACGTATTAAATGATATATACCCCCAAACTATGGTGAGGGTATAAAAAGAAAAATTTGAATTAGTGCGTTTTCTTAAAAAATGTAAATCATCTCAAGAAAATACCTATTCATGTTCTTAAACAAAGTACAATTTCTTAAAAAAATACCTAATCTTAAAGAAGTATCTTTTTTGTGAAAAAATAAATGTTCTTACAAAAAGTACATTTTCTTAACCCTGCTGTTAGATTAAGCCCATTTGGTCCAAATAATGGCTAGTTTTCTTTGTAAGTTTTGACCGGTGATATATACTGACTACATTTTTCAGGTCACGTGATCTTTTTTTTAAACCAATGGCATGAGCAAAAATTAAATTTTCTAACTAGAAACAGGACTGAGTCAAATAAGAAATTACAAATTTCAGATTAAGGGACCATTTGGTCCATAGAATATTTTCTTTGATTTTCTCTACAATTATGTTCAAAATATAAAATAACAATAATAATAAAAATATTTGAGTATTTCTGACCCAAGATAGATACAAAGAATACGAATAGATGGTTATTTTGTTTGTAGATTGCAGTATGGACCAAATGGTCTCTTAAGCTAACATTCGTTAAAAATACGAACCTTAGGTTAAGGGACCATTTGGTCCATAGTATATTTCCTTGGATTTTCTTTACGTTTATTTTCAAAACAAAGATGATAATAATAATAACAATATTTAGTGAATATTGAACTAAAATATATACAACGAATGGGATTAAATTGATATTCTGCATGAAAATTGCAGCATGGACCAAATGGTCCCTTAACCTAACATTCGTATTTTTTTCCTAACCTAACAGCAGGGTTAAAATAGTACCTATTGTTAAAAAACTTCCTTTACTTTCAAGAGTACATTTTTTGCGAAACAATATAACTTTTCTCTTAAAACTCTTAAAAAAAGGGACCAATTTTTTAAAAAAAAACATTTCTTAAAAAAAACCTTCTCTTCAAAAAAAACTACATTCTCTTAAAAAAATACCATTTCGTACAAAAATTCATTTTCTTAAAATAACCTTTAATAAAAATAAAATAATAACTCTTCTTTTATTTTCTTGAGAAAATAATTAAATTTTTTTAAAAAGTTAGCCTTTTCCTAAACCGACTTCCACTTCTTTAAATAGTACCTTTCACTTAAAACATTGGCTTTTAATAAAAGAAGTACCTCTATTTAAAAATGGATCATTTTGGGTAATTCTTACAAACATTACCTATTAATATACTTAAAAAAAAATACATTCTATTAATAAAAAATTAATGTGAGTCCGATCACAGGGGAGATGTGTAAACATCTACAAGGTGGCGCAAAAGTAAACTACCGATGTTTTTTGGCTGTAATTTAAAAAAAAAAATTAAAAACTTTGATTCTTCTTGTGGATTATTTTTATTTGGTCTTTTAATTTTTTTTACATCAAGTCGAGAATATGATGTCATGTAAATGGCCGCCGCCACAGTTGATTGTCATTTGAGCCCTTTTTATGGCATTTTCCATAACTTTGTCAAAAACTTCCGGCGATAGGTCCTCACATTCTTGACGGATATTGTCTTTAAGAGCTGCAAGAGTCAGAGGCTTGTTGACATAAACCCGCGACTTCAAAAAGCCCCACAAAAAGAAGTCTGGAGCGGTCAAATCAGGCGATCTTGCTGGCCAGTGCAAATCGCCTAAACGGGAGATTAGGCGCCCGGGAAATGCATCCTTCAGCATATCGGTTGTGGCACGTGCAGTGTGTGCCGTTGCACCGTCCTGTTGGAACCACATGTTTTCCAATCCCAATTCATCAAGTTGCGGCAAAAAGAACTCGTTGATCATTGCTCTGTAGCGTGGCACGTCGTCTGGTCGATGTCGACGGCGCTTCCATGACATCCTCGGCTACAGCAGCAATATTCTCTGCAGAACGGCTACTCCGGGGTCTGGCACGCCTGGCAGCATCTCGTGTTGTGCCAGTCTCTTCGAGGCGAGCGGCTAAACGTCGCAGTGTTTCACCAGTAGGCGTTGGACGGCAGGAAATCTTCGACGAAATTCACGTTGTGCCAAATTCACCGACCGATTATTGGTCAAATAAATAGTCAGCAATATTCCGCGTTCTGGAGCAGTGTAGCGTAACATTGTTTATTAACGTGTATTTCGCATGTGTTTACTACACAAATGTCAAAACAGAACTGACATTAGGGGCCAATCGCAAAATTTATAGCATTTTCTGATAGGAGGATTACTTTTGCGCCACCTTGTAGTAATGAAGTTGGAAGTACTTATGCTTTTAGTATATTTTTTTAATTAATCAATTAAAAGAATCAAAACTTTCAATATTGTAAATACATAGGAATTTGCTGGTTTTTGTTTGTTTTATTTAACTTATTTGGTTAGTAAATGGGCACACTGCAGTATATATGTACTGCATTAAAAATTACAGTAAGCAGTAAATTTACTGATTACTGGAAAAATGCAGTAAATTTTTACTGATAATGAAATTTAATTTGCATTACCAGTAAAATCATAGGGCCGTAATCATAAGAATCAGTAATCGGGCATTACTGATTACTGAAAATTCAATGCACCTCATCGTAACCACGTAGGCACTTTATAAAAATTGCTGAAAAAAATTTTAGTAATCAGTAAAAATTTACTAGTTAAAGAATTATTTTTACTGAAATTTTAGTAGTACTGCAAAGTGCCCATCTATGGTAAATGCCTTAAGTACAAATAGTTAATATTGGCTTATGGTAACTAAAATAAGATACATATTTAAATTTTTGACTCGATTGTATTTAAAAATCTATGGAAAACTGCATCTATAGTAGCGGAATTGTTAGTTGTGGGGGTTTGTGGAGAATCGCTCATATGCAAGTGGAAAACGTCAAATAAAAATTTTGATAAAGCTTGCGACTGTGGGTTTGCAAAATTTGTATTAAAATCTCCACCCATAATAATTGGCATGAGATGGATATTGTTACCCAATTGTCGTGCACCAGTTTCAGTGTAAGGCAACAGTACGTAATGAAGATATGTTATAATCTTAATTTATATTGGAATCTAATAGAAATTTTATTAGAATTAAAATTACCTCCATTCAGCTTTGATACACTTTGTGTTGTTTTATGTTCTGAGTTATAATTTTTTTGGTGTTTTGTAAATTATTTTATTATTTTGTATTTGTTGCGGTTGACAAGTTATTAATCAGCTGTTTACTGAAATGTAATGCATGAAGTTATATTACAGCAAAGGTTTTCGAAAATTAGTAGCTACTATTGCACACTAGATGGTGCTTATATGCAGCTGTTAAGTATGAATGACAATCTCAAAGATGAAGAAAACTTTTGGTTTTTAGTTTTCCTTATATTTGACAAGTTTAGTTTTTAGTTTTCCTTATTTTGCTTTTTTTTAGTAAATTTTTTATTAAAAGTGCAAAAAATCTTTTTAAAAGTTATTAAAATTAAATGTTTTTGTATTCATTTTATTTTCATTTGCCTACGATAACATAATGTACGACAATTAGTGAAAATTAGTCGCTACTATTGCACACTAGATGGTGTTGAGTATATTGTATGCAGCGACACTCATACATAGCTCACACCGATTTGATAACGCTTTACGATTGGTTAACGATTACATCGCACATCTTACTCTAAATTTGTGATTGTATTGTGAAAAAGATTTTTACCCCCAGCGTATAGATGTTTACACATCAAAAAGAATTATCAAAAAAAGTTTATAATTTTACAAAAAGTGTCTTTTCTTAAAGATTCATTTAAATTATCGTATTTTTCAATCGGCGTCTTAGGCGTGTTGGAACTACCTAGTACATAATATATAGCGAAAAGAACTTCGTTCCAACCGGGTGTCCGCTGACACCTCATATGACTTTTTTCTTTCTTTTCAAAATGCACTGAAAAGAGGTATGGCTTTAAATTGTTCCCTCAGTAGTTGTGTATGCAAATTCTCTTGATTTTAATGTAGTACTCAGTAGTTTATTGCATTTCCAACTTTACACCCCTCCAAGTTTGAACTTCATCCCACTTTTTTTTTAGAAATAATATTTCCTTTCCCTCAGAACAATATTTACTAGTTGATAAATTGATCCCAGTTATATTGAAAATTTTAGTTTATTTTTATGATTATACATTCTCAAAAAATACATAATTTGTTTACCTTTGTCCCCACTGTGCTAAAGCCGTATGTTTTCGCCATCTGTTAGAACAACATATGAACCAATGCTTTCATGCAAACGGCAAACTGACTGACACACATCTGGTTATGTGTCTCTTATTCTAGTCTGTTCATGTCTATATGTCTGTCCATGTCTATTCACCCATAAACATTGAGGCTACGTAAGTATGAATGTATGCGTTTATGTCGTTATTTCACCTAATACACTAACACATGCACACACCCACACAGTGTCGCACTCATATGCATATCAAAAAAAAAAAATTGAAATGAAATATGAATGAAAATATATTTTTTTCAACAGATTGAATTGCTATGAAAGCGGCAGAAAACCCGGGATTGGTTCATTTGTTCGCATCTTAAGAATGATTTGTTTTTATTTTGTCAGCTTAAATATGAAGTCATTCATAATAAAGATTAAAGTCAAGTGTTATGAAGTGTCATAACATGAAGTGTTTTTGAGATTTTTTAATATAGAAGATATGAAATTGTTTCAGGAGCTGAAGTGCGCGCTCATTTTTATATTTAATTAACACTTCTATCAGCAGTAAGTGTTTGAATTTAAACGAAGAATAATATTTGTTTTGTTGTTTGTGAGTGCTGGGATTTGAATACTAGAAATAATTTGGATTTAAGTTTCGTGTTGATTTTCACGTAAGGAAGTTTTAACGAAGCTTAAGCTTTACGTCACAATGAAAACTAATTGACAGATTTTATACATACATTATTTCATTAATTTTCAAATTTTTATAGATTTGATGAAAAGAAATATATGTATGAAATTTGTTCAAAACATGTGTGAAATATTTTCATAGATAATATTCATAGAACTAGAATGCATGTTTATAAATCCTGGCAAAGCGAATATTTATTCCAGATCTAACCACAGAGCCTCATTAGCGATTGTTCAGAATCATGCTGTTAAAAGAATAACGTATGTAATGGAAACTCTAAATTCAATGGCAACTCTTTAGAATACAATTGTTCGACCAAAATCGCTAGCACCCAAACACGAGACCAAGAAAATTAACGTTTCCAACTTAATTACAAAAAACTGTAAAGGGTGTCCCAGTAAGACTTCACTTTTTAATTTTAAAATAAAACCACCTATTTTTTGTGATAGTTGTGATTTTTTGTATTGGATTGTAAAGCAGACATGTTTCGATTAAGTGTGGGATAAAACATCCGTCAAACGACTCCCACGGCTGTGATATGACAGGCCATTATTCTTTTCATAAAATTTTCACAGATGCCTGTATCTCACATATGACGCGCTGGATCTCGTTTTTGATCTCAGGAATTGCTTCTGGTCTATTCGCATAAACCCGAGATTTTACAAAACCCTAAAGAAAGAAATCGCACGGCGTTGAATCACATGATCTTGGTGGCCAGTTGATAGCAGAATTTCTTGAGATAATTTAGTGACCACTGCTCTTGTACATGAGAACATGACTTCGATCCCTGTTCAGACAACTTTACATTTCTTTCGACGACTGTCACCTCGCTTAATGATGGCGACAGTATCGAGTACTTAGTCATGAAAAAGCTTTCCAAAATACCGTTCGGAAACGGTATAAACCTATAGGTCCCAATCAGTGAGTGTAAAATCTAGAAAGCGCATACCTCTCTGATTGTGACAAGCTCTCCTCAATCCCTTCGTGGGATGTTATGGGACACCATTTTTTTTGTAATTTTTCTGCTTCATGCGCGGTGTGGCAGATGACGCCGACCACAGCTCGTTCAGATCCAGTTGAGGTCATACATGCTGAAAAATAACGGCCCAGCAACATATTCCAGGAACATGTACATATTAGCAAGCACTGTTTTCATTAATTGAAGATCTGCTGCCGTTTTGTTTCTTTGTTGTCTGTCTCGTCTTGGTTGTTAGCCGTTTTCAACAAACAAAGCCACATTTGGGCCCAAAAACATATATTATGGCTTATTAAACATTGTGTCTCAAACATATTGGATTGCATAGCAAACATAATGTGTTTGGGCACAAGTATAGTATATTTGCGACAAGCTACAAACTGATTCAAACAGATTTTTCAGACAGATTTTTCAACATGTAAAAACTACGTTATCTTGTTCCTGCAACAAATGCCGTCCCCAATCACTGAAATTTCTCGTGTGTCTCGTTGTGGGTGCATTCGGATTGCATGAGGATTTTCTGAGCCCCAAATTCGACAATGTTGTGTATTCACGAAGCCGTTCACGTGGAAATGCGCTTCATCAGGGAAGATGGGTTTTTTTTACTTGTCACTGACTTCACTTTGCTTGATTATCTCATTTCATTTATTAGTGAATGGAAATAAAATAAAGTATTTTATATGAAATTAAAACCAATAATTCAATAAAAATTCAATTTAAAATTTGAAGCAAAATTGTTGAAACAATATTTGGATATACAGAACTCTATTGAACGGATTTCCGGCGCTTACCATGGTCTGTTGGTTTGAGCTCCAGAGTAAGGCGGATCTTATACGCATAAAGTTTGTTGAGAACGATGCCGATTTGATGTTTTTGGGGTTTCGGCGACACTTTCGTTTACAGCAGCAATATTTTCAAAAGACCGACCGTTACGTTGATGCACAGGAGCCTTACTGTCCATAACCGACCAAGTTTCTTAAAATTTGTTGACCACTCTTCGAATGGATGACACATTATATGCACTTTCTCTACTGGAAATACGTCGAAGTTTACCAGCGGTCTCAGTATAACTTTCCAAAATTTTGTAATAAGTTTTCACAATCATATCGCGTTGTTCCTTCGTAAAGCTCTCCAGTTTTAATAGTCGCAGTAAACATATGTGACAGCGACAAATACCAGAACAAAAAAAATTGCACTAAATTTAAAAAGTGCAATCTGACTGATACACCCTTTACCAGGAACTTGTGGGCCTTCTAGTTTTCCACTCACTGATTGGGACCTAAAGTGAAATTTGAAGTTGTTGGCAACGAAGCCGAATTGATGTTTACGGGTTTTCAGCGACACTCTCGTTTACAGCAGCAATGTTTTCAAGAGATCGACCGGTACATTGAAGCAGTTTCTGTAAATGTTTTGACTACTCTTGGAATGCTTCACACATTAGACGCACTTTCTCGACTTAAAATTCTACGAAGTTTGCGAGTGGTCTCAGCATAACTTTCCAAATTTTTTTTAATAAGTTTTCATAATTATAACGCGTAGTTCTTCCGTAAGGCGCTCCATTTTTAATAATCGCAGTAAACATAGTATGTGACAGCTGTCAACTTTCAGAGTTGGCACTTGCACAAAAAAAAAATTACACTAAATTTAAAAATTGCACTCTTACTGAGACACGCTTTAAAAACAAAACCCTTGGAAGTCTTTTCAATAAATGTTTTATGTAATATAAATGAAATATATGAAAATCTACACACTGTTAATGTAGACTATTCCATACGACGTGCGGAAAAATATATTTTCACTGTCGATATCAGTTTGGGATCTCGGGTAGCAACAGCGGAAGTTCAGGCAGTGGCCGGTCAACACATCGCGTGCATAAATTTCAGACACATGTATGTATACCTAGAGGGTGGCGGAAATCTCCTTTAGCTAGCTAAATGTACTAGACTGGAGTGTATCCCAAACCGGGAATGGCTTCTCACACTCATAGTTGTCATAGTTGTTTCTGAAATCTTTAGAACAGATGATAGTCGTATACTTGGAGGCGACCGTTGATGTAAGATTGATATGTGGTGCCCAACATTCGTATGTAAGAAATAGTAGGTTGCATGGATAAGTCGTTGTCTCCTAAGGAGTATACTTTGGTAAACTTTCATGATATTGAGGATGCGTTCAATAACATTTGTCCTCATGCTATATAATTAACACTTTCGATACTGAAAAAATTCAGTCAAAAACGTTTCTAGTGTGTGTACTGCCTTGTTCGAATTGAAACTTCGGATTAAAATTGTCGAATGAAATTGAAAACGTTCACACTGGCATTTGAGCAATTGCGTTGCAAATACCAATTACCATGAGTAATATTGTGGTGCCTGAACCAGTGCACGAAACCGACCCCAAATAGTCGACGTCGGCGCGATGGTTTTACTCTTCCTCTTAGACTCTTCCTATAAACAAATTTAATATGTTTCTAGAAAATGTTGGAATTCTTTTATAGTCAATTGACAAGTTATATTGACAAGTTATATCTTTCTAAGAAACTAAGGAATTTCTATAAAAAAAAATGAGAAATTTCTATAAAAAAAGAAATTTTCAATATAATACACTAAGAAATTTTCTAGAGAAAACTTTAGACTTCCTCTTGAAAAGATTACAATCTTTTTGTATAGAAATGTTTTGAATTTTTCTACAAACAGTTGCGAAATTTCCTACAGAAAAGTTACGAAATTTTCAATAGAAAAGTTAGAAAGTGTTCTACAGAAAGTTACGCCATTTTCTATAGAAATCTTACGAAAAAGAAGAATCCTTCTATTGAAAAGTTAAAGAATTGTTTTTAAAAAAGTTACAAAGTTTTTTATAGAATCTTGCTCATTGATCATGGTTAAGTACTCGATAGTGTCGCTGTCACTATGCGAGGTGATCGACGTCGAAAGGAATTTAAGGTGGTCAGAGCAGGGATCGCACCCACGTTCGCATGTACAAGAGCAACGAACACTAACCATTGCATCACGGCCGGCAACAAAAAGTTCTATATCTCAGATATGGAGCATTCGAATCGAAAAAATAACTAACTTTGGGCCTGTTAAGGGGTTTTCAGAAAGTAGTCCAATTCGAATGAAAGAATTTTTTAAATAAATACGAACTCTGATTTTCATACGCCTACAAAATACAATTGGCACAGGAACGGAAGACTGGAGACCATTTGCAGCGCCGTATATTTACCTAGTGTATGCTTGAGCAGTTGATACTGAAAAGCCACATGTCATTCAAGAAATAACTATGTACCCACAACAGGCCACTTACTACCTTTATACGAGAGCGTATATTGTGATATCATACCCCGATATGTCAATAAAGTACGTACACGTACCACGTACTTGTTTGACATATTGAGATATGATATCACGGTATACCGTGCCGAAATGACCACCGAGGTGAAATGGCTGCCGAGATCTTGCAATTCGTAACCACCATACTTATACTTCTCTCTCTGGAGCCACGTGAAATGTGTAGTCTATGCCAATAAGCACGAGAGTTTCAGAGCTGGAGACCGAAAACAGGTACCCTTTAAATGATATATAGTCCGAATTATACCAAAGAGTCATGGAAATTTTTGATACGCACATCCTGTGTTGTCTGAGAAGTTCTGACTTCATACATAAATGCCACAAACTATAAAACCCAATGGAATAAATGTAACCAGTTGGACAAATTTTGATGTGCTTTATTCACAAACGAAAATCCTCGGTCTTATTAAATCACCCTATATACACAGGACCATCGTACCCGTTCAGCTTTACAACACGGAATGTTAAGACATCATCTATTACAGTAACCCATTAGTTGAGTTTTGTTAAGAACATTTTGTGTTTCGCAGTTTAATTCAAATATTTCTCCTCAATAATTGTTTATTGCGCAAATATGAATTCGTTAATTAAAGCATGAGTTTATTAATTAACCCCTATACAATTAAAGGGACATTTAACCATTTTTCCTTTATCACTTTGTGAACTAAAATGCCACGTTTCTGAATTTTACAGTTTCACACCTCTGCTGCATGACAGGGGGGAACATCCTTGAAAGCAGAAAATATATTTTTGCTGGTTTTGTATGTTGCTCAAGGTATCTTTTCTTGGCATTTCAATTTTCAGGACACATCTGATTGAATTAATAACATAATTTCTAAAGGTGAGAGTGACTCCGAGAAAATTGTTCACAGAAAAAGAGACTAGAGACACAAAAAAAAAAGCACGAACAGAAGAGAATACAATTTTTGTGATTGCAAATGACAGCACGTAACCTGACAATGCATTAATGTTAACACAAACCTACATACCCACAAAATGTTATCAATGTTTTGCTTTTCTTGCTCTTCGTTAGCTTCCTTTCCTGCCCTACGTTCTAACTAACAACAATATCAGGACGATATTTACTTAGCCATCACATTTTTTCAACAATACCGAAGAACATCATCATCATCATCATCTTTAGCATTGAGATATGGAACTGAAAAGCTCTATAGACTTGAAGTGCTAGAGCAAAACAACACGAGGAGGATAAAGAAGAGAAGCCTTCTATTGTGCATTAGGATCACAAATAATATCTTGTTGTTGTTGTTAGATTTAAGTGAAAATTGGTCTTAACCGTAACGACCTTTTTCCTCAAATCGCCCCCTCTATTTTGTTATTCTATCGAGTAAAAAAAAAGGTCGATTGTCTTCAGGGATGGCAATTGGGATTTTAGTTATATTTTCGAAAATTATTTATGCTTCGTCATAGAATTCGATTATTTGTTGAGACATTTCCCAAGAAAAAGAAAAAAACTATTAAGAATTTTAAAAAGCCCAATGCAATAACAAACAAATTTATGAATTGTATATGTATAAAACATTTCCCTTATCTTTACTATTGTGGGCCATCAATTTTATATTGATTTTCTTGGTAAATAGTGTCTTTATGGGCTGGTCGTCCATTTCATGGAAAAAAAGCTGGGGCAGGAAATATAAACACTTTGTTGTGCTGTTTATTGAGGGATCTTGTCTGCCATTATTACTAAATAAACATTTGTTGAGAAACAATTGTTTCATTGGCCATTCTTGAATGGATTTAACTAATATACATTTGTGGGCAAAGCAAACATAATGCTATTTCATTTGCTAGATGTTTTAAATTGTCTGATTTTGAAACGTATTGTAGAAAAATGTGGGCCGGAAATTATTACAAACATTAGACGAAACATATCAAGAACAAGAATTTCATTTCAATCTCCTTAAAACTGGCGCCTTCCAATGTTTCTTCTTGTGATGTCAGTACTTTCTCACACCGAAAAATCGAGAAGCATAAAGTATAACTGTGTACTACGTTTGTCATTTCGTGGTCGTTTTTTAAAAGAACTTTAAAATTTCGAAGGACAGTCACAAATTTTAAAACGATTTTTGCTCATTCTATGATGTCGCTCTCAGAGAACGCATTCGAGTGAAAGACGTCCAGCGCGCCGTGGCCACCGACCGTAATTTCAATACCTCGTCGCCGCCGATTTGACCGGCCCAAAATGGTTTACAATATGAGCTGATCAAAATTAAAGCCATCGGCATTTTTGAATCATACGCTGATCTTCTATTTTGTTGTCGAAAAATGTCTAGAAAACCTTTTTCTACACAAAAATATGTAAGAAACAACCTTTTCTACGTTCGTCGGAGATGATTTTTATTTATTTACTTGACGTTTTTATTGGTAACGTTTATTTTAATTTCAAGCTCAAGACCATTCTATACCATTTCTATTCAGAGAAGTATAGTTTTTCAAAAGAAGTTTTTGCACAGCCACACTGACAGAAAAATGCGGTTGAGACAACCCAATTAGCCGTAACGTCATTAGAGGTTGTGACAACCTCATTGGAGGTTGATACAACCTCATCGGAGGTTGCCGCAACCTCATTGGAGGTTGATACAACCTCATCGGAGGTTGCAGCAACCTCATTAGAGGTTGACACAACTTCATTGGAGGTTGCCAGAACTTCCTTAGAGGTTGACACAACCTCATCAGACGTTGTCGCAACCTCATTAGAGGTTGTCACAGCCGAATTAGAGGTTATTGCAACTGAATTTAGATATTTTCACAAATGAATTTTTAAATTTGTTTTAATTATTAACTGAGGATATATTTTTATAAAAAACTTACAAAAGGAGAAACACAAATCATTTATATAGGATAATCTTTACTGTAATATATTTGATATACCTGCCACTTCTGACTTTTCTGAATTCCCGGGCATCACGGGCCATCGCACCAATTCCGACGTGTAGTATATGTTACTTTAGCTAAACCGTTTTATATACAGACGACTGCAGCACATCCCAAACGCCCGACCTTGAAAAATTTCAAAACCGTTGATATTTTATTGGTCATTTTCTGCAAAAAAAAATCGTTTTGAGACTAACTATAATTACAATATTTGCACTCACCTTTGTTAATAAATACAAGAAAATCTTGATATTGATATAATATTTCTATATATAATTTTAAACGTCAGGTTTGAAATGCATAGAATTATATTGTGGTAACGGAATTGAAAATTAATTCGGTTGTACCTTCAGAATTCATTACAAATTCGGTCGTTGAATCTGACTTCAGGCTAAATTCGGTTATTCCTACTGAATTGATACCAAATGCGACAGTTACAGCCGAAGTGATAACTAATTCGGTTGTTGCAAATGAACTGGTGCCACATTCCGGTACCCTAACCGAATTTAGTACCAATTTCGGTTGTTGGATCCGAATTAATTCCAAATCGGTCGCTGTAACTGATTTGAGGCTAAATTCGGTTATTGCGACTGAATTGATTCCAAATTGAATTGATGACACATTAGATTGTTGCAACTAAATTGGTGTCACATTCGGTCACTCCAACCGAATTTAGTACCAATTTTGGTAGTTGGATTCGAATTATATCCAAATTCGGTTGCTCCAACCGAAATTTTAGAAAATTTAGTGGACAGATCGAATATAGTTGAAGATTCAGTTGTCACAACCGAATAGATTATGAAACTAGGTTGCTTCAACCGAATTTCAGTTGTGGGGGCTAAATTCGGTTGTGGCAACCTCAGTTCGGTTATAGCAACCGAAATTCGGTCGCAACAGCCGAATTTACCTTTGCTACAACCTCTTTTCAAACAATTAGTTCTCTGGGTGCACATATCTTCATCAGCGGTTGTTTGGTATGATGTTTGTTATTGTCTGTAAGAATTGTGTTGTCTTTTTGGGCAACAACAAAAAACATGTCTAGTGGGAACCGATAGTTCTCTGGAGATGGAAAGAAGTTTCTGCGATAGTTTTCTTGTGTGTTTTGCTTGCGATATTTTTTGAACACTTGCATTGTGGTGAATTCTCAATTCAAATGAGATTTCGTTTGCATTTAGTTTGATGCATTTCTCAAAAGCATCATTCGAAACAACTGCTGATGAATATCTGTGTCTACATCTGAAATAGCTATACAGTTTCCCTGGTATCATAAGACTGCACTGTGCAAAAACTTCTTTTAAAAAACTATATTTATATTAATAGGAATATAGAATGGTCTTGAGCTTGAAAATTAAAATAAAAAGAAACAACTTTTTATTGAGATAAAAACTTCCAAATTTGTATGGCAACCTCGATAAAATCAAAAGCCTCGTCAGTGAAATCGGGGTATTTTAGAAAAAGAGCTAGGTAATTTTAAATGCCACGATACGGAGATCCGCCACAATTTCACCAACTGGTTCGTTAGATACACGAATCACGACGGATCGAATCACAGTGACAATTACACTGCGGAACACGAAAAAAAAGTAACAAGGTTCTGATAACGCATTCTGATAGGTGGGGGTAAAAAAAATATACGTTTATCAGCGTTTTGAAAGTTAATGTCCGAATTTTTTGTTAGGAGGGTGACATTTTTCACGTTTTGCACATTCTTATGATGAATAAGCAGATGACACCATGTCATCCTTATAATTTAGTTATAGGATGAGTTCAGCAATTTTATGCAAAAGTTTACAAGAAAATTTTTTGTTGTGGAATAGTTTAACACTCTACCGCCTCAATATTTGAATTTTACGACCTTGGGGATACGCGCTTGAAAAAGACTGAATATGCAGTTTTGTTTGACTTGAGCTCCTAAGTCGAGAGCAAGTTGTCCGAAAGGGGGAAATTGTCCCTAAAGCCCAAATCTCGAAAAAACGGGTCCATGAACTTACATGTAAGAGTTGGTACTCAAATGAAGGGAAATCGTCTTACGATTTTATTGGTGTCATTACTTTTCACATCCGATGGCTGTGAGTCGCCAAAAATTTGCGAAAAATTCGACTTAAGTTACAGAGAGAATCTGAATCCCCCTGGCCTGCCGGGCGCCTAGATAGAATATAAATTTATTGATTTTCAAATAGTTCTATCACACGGTACGAACAATGTAGAGAGGAATTGAAATCATGCATATTTGTAAAAGAAAAAAATTTCGATAAATTTTGTGGATACTGAAATATAGAAAAACAGGATATCTCGACTTACAGGCTTCGGTTGTGAAAAGTAATGGCACCAATAAAATCGTCAGACGATTTCCTTTCCAACACTTACCTGTAAGTCAGGGGCCAGTTTTTTGCTTTTTTTGGCCTTAGGGGCAATTTTTCCCTTTCGGACCACTTGTACTGTATTCTGTGAACAATTCAAAAGAGGATGTCATTTTTGGTTTGTTTCCAGCACGTGTTCTCACGGTGGTAAAATTTTGCCGATGTGTTAACACCTTTTTGTTACACGGTACCTGTTCGATTTCTATAAACATATTTGTAAATGTTACATTGTCAAATAAAAACAGCGTTCAATCATATGATGACGTTACATTTAAATAATATTAATAATTAAATTTATTTAAAGACCAGTGCAAGCACATGTGCCATTATTTTCTTGCTTAATTCTTTTTAGCTTATTCCCACAAGAAACAAAGAGAATGCAAACCAACAGACACATGTACATACATACATTGTTATGTTCGTAGATACGCTACACAAGTTCACACTATTTTCGTTGCTCTCTTGCTATCTCATTTTTATATACGTGTAACTACATCATTATTCTCTTTTGATCTGTGAGTGCTGCGCACCAACAAAAGAAAACTATTCGCTGCCGCTACATCAGTGTGTTTTTTTTCTCAGTCTGACAATCTGTGTTTCACAGTCGGCCAAAGCTGTGTTCTATATAGGTCTGGGTCGCGCTTATCATTTAGAGGTATGAAAAATAGATGTTGTCAAATTCTGAGACCTACCCGATATACACACAAAATTTCATACAAATCGGCCCAGACGTTTCGCAGGAGTTTAACGCCAAACAATCTGTGTGATCGCAGTCGGACAATCTGTGTGATTACAGTCGGACTATCTATGTGATCGCAGTCGGACAAATTGTGTTTGGATGTATTCACTTTTTGAGTTAAGTCCATATCCGCGCCTATAGATGTTAACACATCAAAAATTCTAAGTGCAGTTAGTAGAGTAAAAAGAGCAGTTCATATAATTGGCAAGTACTTGCTCCAGATGGTCGATTCTGTTTCTGAGAAGCTGTTTCTGATAAAATGTGTGACAAATTTGTATCATATCAAGAAATTTGTTCACCAACAAAAGTTGCTATTTTCTTTGAAAATTCATTATATTTTGTAATAGATAAATAAAAAACCATAGATGGTGAAAGACAAGTGTTGGATCAAAAACGATGTACAAATAGACAGTCAAAATTTCTCTTCACTCAAATGCCAAGAAACAAATCGAGTGAAACCCTAGCACTTATCTGCCCTCTCTCTTACTCTCTTCATTGAATATTTGAATACACAAGAGGCTTTTTGATAGTGTTATTGTATATAACTATACAAATTCCAACCGTGTTGAAATAAAATTTCATAAACTATGCAAAAAGTATGGAATAATCAAGATATGATACGAGAGAGAAATGTGTTTGAGTGAATATCTGGCACTTTTTGGTTCTCTTTTACCAGGGTTGCCAAATTGCGCACATCTTCTGGTTGTCTAATTCTAGATCGTCTTTGGTTGGATTTTAAAATAACAGGAAATTTTCTAGATGGTGCCGGAGTGGTGGTTATGGAAAAATTTCCCTGGAAACAAAAACTATTGAAAAAACTATATATAAACATGCTTTCTTTAATTTTGTATTGTCAAAAAATATCAAAAGCGATAAGCTTTTCTATTATTTATATTCTATTTTCAAATTTAAACAACAGAATCGAAATAAAAATGATATTTGATGCCTTTTCGTCGCTGCCGAGTGAATAATGGTCGCACGGAAACAGCCCTTGCCGTCTGGTAAAAATGGTGAATAAGCAATTGAATCATGTACTGTTTTCATGTATCTATGGTTTTGCACACTATTAATTTTTTTTTCACAACAGTGTTCTTATTGCTACCACCGACAGATAGATTTACTACCATAGAGTAATGACATATAGAGCTGGCATTGTTATTCGTGGTGGGGTCGGTGCGATAGAGAGTTATTTGACGTAAATTGACTAATACCAGGTGGAATTACAGAAATTGGTGACTTGCATTTTTCATGTCATTTTGATGAAAAACTGTGAGATTTAAATGTATTTTGGACTTTTCTGTTATATATTATTGTTAGTATATATTTGTGGTGTATTTACACAAAAATTTTAACGGACAAATCGAAAGGCCGTTCCCGATTTTTTGTTGGTTGGTTTGAGCCCTTGCCTCTATTCAGTATTATTAAAGCAATACTTTCCAACATCCAACCGCCCATCTGCAACACACCAAATGTTATCAATTTACTGAGAGAGTTGGCGTCTCTATACGTCCATTGCTCTATGTTTTCTACAATATAGGAAAAAATTTCGAATACAACAACAACAAGTAAAAGTGTTAAAATCGGCTGTGCTGAATCTTTGATACCCTCCACCTTAGTGTTAACCAGCAAAATATTAAATTTTAAAAAGGACCTTTTTTAAGAAAATGTACTTTTTAAAAAAAAATAAAAATAAGTTACTTGTTCACAAATGCAGGATACTCACAAATGCTCACAATGCTCACAAATGCATTGCTCACAATGCTCAAATGCTCACATTGAAAATGTACTTAAGAAATTGTACTTTGAAATGTACTTTGAAATGTACTTAATGTACTTTGAAATGTACTTTGAAATGTACTTAAGAAATGTACATTTCTTAAGTACTTAAGAAGAAATGTACTTAAGAAGAAATGTACTTAAGAAATGTACTTAAGAAGAAATGTACTTAAGAAATGTACTTCAGAAAGAAATGTACTTAAGAAATGTACTTAAGAAATGTACTTAATGAAATGTACTTAATGAAATGTACTTAAGAAATGTACTTTGAAATTTACTTAATGTAGTTAATGTACTTAATGTACTTTGAAAGGTACTGAAGAAATGTACTTTTTCAAAAAAATAAAAATACGTTACTTGTTCACAAGTAAAATAAAAAAGCATTTTTTAAAAATAAAAAAACATTTTTTGAGAATTGTTAAAAAAAAAAACAAGCTGGGACGAGAATTGAACCAACAACCCTCAGACTCCAACGCGCAACCCTTTACCCATCAGGCCACAGCGACCTTAGATGAAGTGTGACAAAATTCATATAAATGTATGAACACATGAAAGTACATCTAAACATTCTAAAGTACTTACCGATTATAAAGAACAACAAAGATTTTCAACATGGAAATTCACCACACGGCAAAAGGAGTAGTTTATTATAAAACTACAAAAATTAATGTGAAAATTTTATGAGTTTTTTTTACGTTTCCAATCATAAAATTTTTTCCAATGGACCAATTTCGCTGATTTTCAATACCAAACTGCTCAGGAATACGTGGAACATTCTGGCCAAAAACCAAACCGCGTTATCGCCGATTGAAGTCGTGAGAATGTTTTCAACAGACGGACAGACGGACATGGCTATATCGACTCCGGTTGTTATAAGGATCAAGAATATATTTACTTTATGGGGTCGCAAAGCCTTATTTCTATATGTTACAATCAGAATGACAAACTGATATATACCCTCTATCACTTATAGTGGAGGGTATAAAAACAGAGAAATAAATTTAACTTGATAGCACTGAGTGACAAATTTAATTTAAATTATTTGTTTTAACTCGTCAAAGTCAGCATAATGACTGAAATTACATTGCGTACCTCTAGAAAAAGAATTGTGCTTATTAATCCAAGTTGTTTAAATTTAATGTTTTGAAATACAGGAATAGGGCGAATTGAAACAATTGTGACACATAGTATTCGTATCGTCATTAGTAGTTTTCATTCATACAATTACCACATAGAGTAATAAATCTAAGTATAGAGGACATTTTTCGCACACATGTTCGGCGCAAATTGATTTGCACCAGGTGGGGTTACAAAAGCAGTTGACTTAAATTTTGCATACCATTTTGGTGGAGATCTGTAAAGTTTACATGTATTTTTCCCCTTTATTCCTAATATTTTTGTGGGTATACTATTGTGTTTTATTTAACACAACTATTTTACATGATTTCCCGCTGTTGTTGCTTGTTGGCACTTTTGTACTAATGCATCTATCTGATACTATTGAAGCCATTCTCTGGAAAATATCTACCCAGATTCTAACATGATAGCGTACCAATATGCCGCGCCTGTGTGGATCACGAGAAATATGTCAAACAATTTGTGCTTAAATGATAGGGAGAATATAACCGACCTGGGACTGAAGATTGGTCAATGATAGAATATATGATTGGGAGTCCACCCGAATTGAACCACGTTGATAAGTTTGTAACAAGGGTAATGGCAGTAATGTCACGGGGCATCCTATGACGGGATCGCATAAATTCCTAGTGGCCCCTGAAAAGTAATTTTTACTTGTTGAAGGTTGGTTGGATGATCTGGTGGGTAAGGCTTATCACGTAGGTGATTGAAATAGTGCATCAAGAATGCCAAAGGCTCGACCCATTAGTATATATGAAGATTTCATAAACCCTTTTTATGTTTTGTTCTGGTTAACACTCTCTCTATACCTGCTGTGTGCTTTACAACAAAAAAGTGTCTCAAAGTCCTAGAATTTCCACAATTTACCTCAGTCGATGGCAAAACTTTGCTAGATAGTTGCAATTTAATGTGGAGAAAATTTTTGCACTTGTGTCAGGAGTTACAAATTAAACTGTAATTCTATTTTCTTACATATTTCATTCAACTTCTCTTTGTTGCTCATTATTTTATCTCAGATGCCGACATAATAAAGAGTAAACTCGATAAATCATATAAATTACGATACACTATAAGGTAACTCCAATTCCCGGAACCCACATGTAATACCAAAATACTGCTCTTTCTTTAAGCAGTAAAGAATGGCAAGAAGAATAAAAACAGACGAGGTTCGTCTTATTTCCAATTATGTTTTCTCGTCATTATGACATTATTTATTATCATACGCACACATTTGCACATTCAGAAATGTACAATCACGGTAGATATTTCGCATATCCTTTTAAGAATTTAATATTTCAACCGAATTCCTGTTTACTTGTTGCAAACTCGCACACACACGCTCATAATGTATTATTTTCTTCTTCTTAACGTTAAATCCTTATGTATTATATTTCGCAGTCAATTTACACTTCATTGTAATCAGAAGAGCAACATTTAAACTGACTAAAGGAAATACGGTAGGAGAGTTACAGGAGTTCTTTATAAATCTAAGGATGTTGTGGTCCTTTCATTGACCCTCTGTGCAACTTAGCATTTATTGAAGTTTGATTAAGAGTTAATGGGGCTGTTCAATACAAAATGAGTTTTAAATCAGGATTGAAGTTTATCATCAGATCTCTTCAACATCTGGGTGTAATCACAATTTGTAAACAATCTCACCCTTGCGCTGCTCGAATAACCTGACCACAAATTTTATATTTAAATTGGGTAACACCGTTTAGATACCAAATGAAGTTAAAGGCAGAACGACAGTCTAAATGCTAATACAATATAAAAATTAATAGATTGGTGTTATAATTATTCCCTCAGCTAATGGCATCATACGGAAAAAGGTAACACTTAGAAGAAGTCGTATTATAACTCAGGACGAAATAAACTTTGGGACTTTCTAAGATGATTAAACCATGTCCGTCTATCTGTTTGATTGACCAATACTATAACTGTCTTAGATCTTTAACAATCGAAATTATATTTTGTTAGTTCTTAGATTGGGGTTGAAAATGTGTGAATTTTTGCAGAAATCTGCAAATTTAGTATCAAATGCTGTATTTTCTAAATCTTTTATCCGATATATTTGATCAACCTCAACTTTGCCAATGTCCAGCCGGTTTCCAATATCCACCCGATCCCCACAGGATGAGGCTACTAACCCCGCTAATCTCCCGCAAATTACGATATGTTCTACACTCTCAAAAGATTTGATTTGGAAACCATGATGAATTACCATTCGGCGAATTAATCTTTTTCTTAAAACTTGTCTCTCATTATATTTCTTACTTACTACAATGAAAGTGTACTTTTGTTGCTTTTTTATTGTTGTTCTTTAAAAAGCTAATAATATGTACAAAAGTAAAGATGGTTTTGATTATTGTAAAAAAAGAAACAGAAATTATTCAAAAATGTGAATAACATTATTATTGTAAATAAATAATCAATATTCTTCGAGCTTGAGGTCAGATTTGCTGTTGTTGTATTTATTTTCCTCGATATTTCGCTACTCCTTTGTGTAGCATCATCAGGAGATATTAACAATTATATTAATATTTAACAATTAATTAATTTATTTTTTTTTTGTTTTGTTTTAATTGTTAAATATTGTTTATATCTCCTGATGATGCTACACAAAGGAGTACCGAAAAATCGAGGAAAATAAATACAACAGCAAATCTGACCTCAAGCTCGAAGAATATTGATTATCTATTGATAAAGAAAAGGTCGATCAACAGAATAAACGTACTATTATTATTGTAGTTTAAATGATAGTAGTATTAAAAAATTCATTTCAATTTCGATATTTGTATATATCGGGTTTTTCAATAAGAGCGCTACAAAAATTTTTTTAAATAAAACAAAACCGGTTTTAGATACCAATGAAATTCTTTATTCCTGTGAAAGTACGTTCGATGGCATTATGTATGGAACTCGAATTCTTTTGCATGGCCACCACGGGCACGCTTGCAGAAGTCCAGACGCTGAACCCAATTTTCGACGGTTTTCGAGAATAAATCCGCCGATACTGCTGCCATTTCACGTTCGATATTCGTACGAAGTTCATCAATCGTCGCTGGCTTGTTGGCATAGACCATGGACTTGACGTAGCCCCACAGGAAATAATTTAACGGCGTCAAATCGCACGACCGAGGCGGCTAATCGACTGGGCCATTTCGTGAGATAACACGTTCACCAAACTTGGTTTCCAATAAATTAATTGTGGCATTCGCTGTGTGGCTTGTGGCGCCGTCCTCTTGGAACCACATGTCCTCCAAGTCTACATTATCCAATTGGGGCCAAAAATATTCGGTTGTCATTGAACGGTAGCGATTCGCATTCACAGTAATGCGCCGGACTTGATCATCACGGAAGAAGTACGGCCCAATGACGCCGCCGGCCCATAAACCGCACCAAACCGTAATGTAATGATGACTAATGGATTACGTGTGGATTGGTGTCTGACCAATAACGCATATTTTGATTATTGACGAAGCCATTCAGCCAGAAATGAGTAGGACGATTATGACGACCATAAATTGGACGTAGCGCTCTTAAAGTTGAGGCCACTGACTCCAAATTTCGGTAGTAAATTTTAATAATTTCGGCTCGTTGTTCGCTCGTATATCTTTCCATGATGAAATGGTAAACCTTACTGAAGAGAAATGTCAAAAGAGCGGAAAAATATGGCGTCGTTTGCTGTCCCTATCGATTTACTTTTGAAGCGTCTCTGTTGAAAAACCCGTTACATAGACAGTAGTAAGTCCCATGTATAAAAATTTGTTTTTGCTCAAGTGATATTTTTGATATTTTTTCACGATTTGTAGGAAAGGTTTAGAGGTCTCACAAATCGAATTTCCCTAAAAATTGAGGTTTAAGACCGTTTTTGAATTTTACTAAAAACTTGGTCAATAACCACGATTTTCTTAGTTGTTAAGTCAATATTTTTCAAGCAAAATGTCCAAGCTTTACTTATATGTGCATAAACTACCAGTTTAGGAAATTATTTTGCTCAATAATGAACTATATATTAAAATTTTTCGAAAATTTTGCATAAATTTTGTAAATAATGCTTTGTAGCCTTTCAAATTTTTACGAAAGTTTAAAGAGTTTGCATTTGCGGTCACTGTTCCTGAGTTGTACCCTTTTGAGATATTCAATCAACGCATTATATCAAACTAATAATATTATAAACTGTTTGCAACTTTTGCTTCGGATTTGCTTGAAATATTGAATTAATGAAAAACTTTACATGCGACAAGTAACGACAAAGAATTAGTAAAACCAGATTCATCAGAAGACGTTCTGCCAAATAAACATCTTCAAAATTTCTTTTCAAAAGCCAGCCTTTCTTTTTTTGAAGCCTGCAACCTTTCTAATGATTTCTTACAAATATATCCAGAAAAATGGAAAACGATTAAATTATTTCACGAAGCAAAGACAAAGTTCAACAATTGCATGTTGTAAATGATGTCACAGAACGTGGTGCGGCCTTGGCTAATAGTTATACCATCGTTACAACGTCTAAAACAGATTTTCAGAATTTATTGCGGGGCATAGATCTGCATCGCTAGGTCCCCAATAAAGGATTTTTAACCAAACCAGAATAATTCTATCTTTTATTTTCTTTCTTGGCTATGAGTGGTAAAACGACTAGAGTTTTTGAGGTATGAATTTATGTTATGCTGAATAATTGTATTTATTTGTAATTTTAGATCTCTGTAGATCCTGGCAATAGGTAAACTGCAAAAACCTGGTGGACTTGGTTTGCCTCCCGCCACCGTCCACAATGGCAGTGAATATACGAAAACGAAAGAGAAAATATAAACAGCCTCTATTTGTTGACGACCCCCGCAAACGTTATAAGGACCACGATGTACACACATACACTTGGAATATAAGAACTCTACGTAGGTCCGGTGCAAGTATCCAATTAGCGTTAGTATCATCGAAAGTTATAATGCTGACATTACCACTTTCCCGGAAATACGATGGACAGGACATGACTGCAGAAGGAATAAAATTGCGACATAGACTACAGTTGTCATGAGAAAAAACATGAGTTGCAGCATTTTAGTTGGCAAAAGACTACGACATCTAGTCTCTACGTGCAATCATGTGAGCGAACATATATCCACAATCCGCATAAAAGCGAAACATTTGTATATTTCCCTAATTTGTGTGCATGCCCTGACAGAAGAGAAAGATGATGATGCCAAAGACATATGACCTCTTCCCTGACCATGACATTAAGATTGTACTAGAATATTTTAATGCTACAGTAGGCAGGGAAAATGTGTTTCATCCAACTATTGGTAATTTCAGCCCACATGCTGACAGTTCCGACAACGGTATGAGACTGATTGACTATGCCGAGACAAAATACATGATCTTTAGTGGTACAAGATTTCGGCATAAAGACATCCATAAGGCTACTTAGGTATCCTTTGATCAAAGAACCAAAAACAAAATTGATCACGTGGTAATTGATGGGAGGCACTCATCAATCGTAATGGACGTACGAGTGATCAGAGGAACTAACATCGATTTGAGCTCTACCTGGTAGCAGCAAAGGTTCGTACAAGACTAAGTAGAGCGAAAATCGTACGAAACCAGACGCAAAGAAAGCTAGACATCGGAAAGCTGCAATTATCAGAGGCAGTCGCGACCTACTCAAGGAAGCTCTAGCAACTTTCGGCACAAAAGTTACCCCCTCCCGATGCCGGTCCTGATGAGCAGCGGAAATCCATTTCCGATTCTATAAAAACTGCCGCAACAGCCGTACTTGGTTTTGAAAAACCGCTTCGCAACAAACTATTGCGGGATGAAGAGTGTCGCACAGGA
Source organism: Phaonia tiefii (assembly GCA_963931995.1). Classification (NCBI taxonomy): domain Eukaryota; kingdom Metazoa; phylum Arthropoda; class Insecta; order Diptera; family Muscidae; genus Phaonia; species Phaonia tiefii. The sequence continues at coordinate 290,646,023 of OZ008368.1, forward strand.
ATTGTTGAAAAGAACGCTGCACGTATGGCAATGCTTCAGTTAATTTTAAGGCGAGCTGCAATTGAGCGGTATAGAGAAAAAGAAAGGGGATGAACCGTCTCTTTAGACGTAAGAAACGGTAGTGGAGAAAGCGCGAAGTGAGAAAATTGTGACATACAGATGGAAGAACGAAGCCCGAACAATCTACAAAAATGTCAAAAAACATTACTAATGGGCATGGTTCAGGACCCTCCTTCTGTAAAGACAAGGACGTAAATCTCATTGCAGATGTACAGAGCATGTTGGGAATATGGTGAGATCATTTCTCCAAGCTGCTGGAGAAAATCGATCACAATTTGGACGATGACGTCGATTGCCCTCCTCCTAACAAAGACGAGGTCAGAAAGAAAACACTTCTTCCAATTAAAAGTTTTTCCGCCATAAATTCCTATATATTAATTATAATATTTCATTATTGTTGTATAGGATAGACAATTAACTAAATAAATAACAAAAAAAATGAATGCCTTGTTTTGCTCGAGAAAGCCCAAACCTTATGCTCAATTTATGAAACTGGAATTATTTTTTGATTAATATTTTTTATATTTATATAAATCAATTTAATATCCCTGATTTTTGCAAAAAAAAAATAGATTTTTTTAAATATAAATGCCTCTGCCATCAAAACCATCTAACTGATTATAAAACCAAGAATTGTTTTAAGGGAGCTCATTACATATAATACGAAATACGAAAATTCATATCGGAAATAGATCTTAAGTGAACCAATTATAGAAAAATACTTTAAACAAAATCATGATTCTGTCAACATTATAAAGATAATACAAACGATTTGATACTAAAACATATCACAACAACTTTGATTAGACCACTCGTATACTCAAACATGCATTCAGACCACCAACATAAATGTCATATTCCTTATTATTCAATTTTACTTTCATGGATATAAGTATTTATATGCATATGGATACATGCATACACACACACTCCCATACGCACTTGTAGTATGTGTAAAGGTTTAGTGTATATGTATTATATGCAGATGTTTATGTCTATACATATTTGCATATAATGTGTATGTACAAGGGTACTTAAAATAAATTGATCATTTGCATATTAACGTTAAATATACTCAATTATACACATAATTCACAATAAATTTATAAACATTTGCACACACACGCGCACACACGCACACACACTCAATAAACAGAGGATCATAAAGATTCACCCAAATGCACACGAATGTGTCTATTTACATAGTGCACTGGTGTGAGAGAGTATATGTATATTAGACCGACTCAAATTGTATGGTGTAGAAAACAAGTGTTTTTGATCCACCCCTAAAATGTACCTGGGTTTGTTTTCTGATGATTCCCAAAATATTTCGTATCTAGCATTAAGATCCCGCGAGCTGGACCGTTTTTAAAAAAGCTAAGAAACGGAAAAATTTTCTTCTACGAAATAACTTCAGATCGCAAGATATTTTTTTAGTTTTTCAAAGAAATTTGTCATTTAGCTAAAGACAATATATACAATATTAGTATCATATGAAAGGTGTTTTGTGGCTCGTCCAACGGTATATAAAACATGTCCTGACACATCCTTTTTTGAGGGTTATTCTTCAAAAAACCAATTTTTAAGTCTTTCTGATTTAAATGTCAGATTGGAATTATTCTAAATATACAAAATTCGGTCCAGATCAACTCTGAAAATGTATTACAAAATAAAAACAGTATATCTATACAACAAAGGAACGCTTTGATACCTATTTTAACCTTTGTAGAACCTAATATTCGCAACGTATTGCATTTTTAATGAGACAGGAACTAAAGCGAATTTCAAAAAAAACTTGAATCACGCATCTACTTAAACTAACTAAAGATTAAAATATATCAATCTGACATTTAAAGCAGAAAGAACTTAAAACCTTCAAAGAAAGAACTTAAAAATTATAATTATTGCAGAATGCACCTGGATAAAGGATGCGTCAGGACATGCATATTTTATTCACCGTTGGACTCCCTTTAAAAACTATCATATGATGTCAATATTGTTTAATTGTCTTTAGATAAAGTACAAAACTCTTTGACAAATTTAAAAAAAAAAAATACCTTCCTTAAAAATGGTCCAGCTCACGGGATCTTAATGCTAGACACGATATATTTTGAGAATTATCATGAAACAAACCAACGTACGTTTCGAGGGGTGGCCAAAAGAAACATGTTTTTGTGAGTTGGTCTAATGTACATACTTTTTGTCATTCACCGTCAACATTGACTGACTAAATGTCTTGTTACTATGTGTTTATAAGCGAGGGGAGACGAGTTATTTAAAAAAAGTCCCTTGGAGGATTACTACATAGGCATGTGTGTGACAGTCTAATAAGCAGCAAATTCATTCTCAATTGGTGTATACCAGGTGGCACGTATCGCTGGATCGGAATAAGGCAGGGACACAGTTCAGTGGTTATGGGAAGATCAACCCAATTCCTTCACAGAGTGTAATGTGAAATGAAGTTTTATCTTAAACTAGCAAAGCTACACTGAACAACTAAATGATCATCAGAAGAATGAAGAGATTTATCAACCAAACACGGTTGTAACAACCTATAAAGACCGTTGTGGCAAACTCTAAAGGCAGTTGCAACAAACTCTAAAGACGTTTGTAACAGCCTTTGAAAACGGTTGCATCACCCTCTAAAGACAGTTGTAACAATCTCTAAAGTCTGTTACCGCAACCTCTAAAGGCATTTGTAACAACCTTTAAAGACGTTTGTAACAACCCCTAAAGACGTTTGTAACAACTTCTAATGACGGTTATAGGACGGTTGCAACAACCTGTAAAGATGGTTGAAATGACCGCTTAAGACGGTTGTAACAACCTCTAAAGACGATTGTAGGAGCTTCTAAAGACGGTTGTAACAACCGGCAATGACGGTTGTAATGACTTATAAAGACGGTTGTAACACCCTCTAAAGACGGTTGTAACAATCTCTAACGGCAGTTGTAACAACCTCTAAAGACGTTTGTAACAACCTCTAAAGACGTTTGTAATAACCTCTAATGACGGTTATCACAATCTTTTAACACGGTTGCAACAACCTGTAAAGATGGTTGGAATGACCGCTAAAGGCGGTTGTAATAACCTCTAAAGGCGGTTGTAACAACATCTAAAGGCGGTTGTAACAACCTCTAAAGACGTTTGTAATAACCTCTGAAAACGGTTGTAACAACCTCTAAAGGCAGTTGTAACAACCTCCAAAGACGTTTGAAACAACCTCTAAGACGTTTGTAACAACCGCTAAAGACGGTTGTAACAACGTCTAAAGACGGCTGTAACAACCTCTGAAAACGGTTGTATCAACCTCTAAAGGCAGTTGTAATAACTTCGAAAGACGTTTTTATCACCTTTTGAAGACGGTTGTAATATCAGTTCCGGACGGATTTGTAAGAAACTTTTTCATGGTCAATTACTGGAAAGTATCGCCATCACTCGGCGATAGAACCCTCGTCCGTGAAAATGTAATGTCGGGCAGAAACAGGTATAACAACATCTAGAGAGGGTTGTAAAAACCTCTAAGGCAGTTATAACAACCTCTAAAGATGTTTGTAACAACCCTTAAAGACGTTTGTAACAACCTCTAATGACGGTTATCGCAACCTCTAAAGACGGTTGCAACAACCTGTAAACACGGTTGTAATGTCAGCTAGAGACGGTTGTAAGAACCTCTAAAGACGATTGTAGAATGGTTGTAATGTCTTATAAAGACGGTTGTAACACCCTCTAAGGACGGTTGTAACAACCTCTAAAGACGTTTGTAACAACCTCTGGCGACGGTCATCACAACCTCTAAAGACGTTTGCAACTACCTCTATTGACGGTTATTACAACCTCTAAAGACGGTTGCAACAACCTATAAACACGGCTGTAATGACCGCTAAAGACGGTTGTAACAACCTCTAAAGACTTTAGTAACAACCTCTAAAGACTTTAGTAACAACCTCTAAAGACGTTTGTAACAACCACTAAAGGCGGCTGTAACAACTTGTAAAGACGTTTGTAACACCTTTTGAAGACGGTTGTAACATCAGTTCCGGACGGATTTGTAAGAACCGTTTTCGTGGCCAGTTACTGGAAAGTGTCGCGATCGGGCAGAGCAGGGATCGAACACACGTTCTCATGCGCAAGAGTTGGCGAACTTTTGTAAAAACTTTAAAAAAAAGTTTCATATCTCGCATACGGAGCGTCCAGTCGAAAAAAGAAACAAATTTTGCGAGTGTCTAAGGGCCGTTAGGCCTAATTCATATGGAAGACATTTAAAAAAAGGTTGATAATATCTGTGGTCACAAGGCATAACAGCATAAGTGTGTTTTTGCAACTTTTCAGGAGAGCATTTTAAAGTTTAAATTGATATAGGAAAAATGTTAATTAACCTATTTGAATTATTTCGCCAGCAATTTCTCAGACATTAAAAGGAAAATGAATTTATGTAAAAACAATAATATATTTATTTTAATCTTAAATGTTATTGATTAAAAACAAAGTTAAATAAATTAAGTTATAGAGACACATCTCGACTTATGTCGTTTTTACAAAACGCATTATATTCTGTATAGTAGACACACCTCGACTTATGTCGTTTTTACAAAACGCATTATATTCTGTAACCCGAGTTATGTTTTTATTCCAACATTCCAAGCTAACATATTTGTCCGTAATGGAAAGTACTTGACCTATTTGCAATGAAATGAAGCATCAAATAAACGCTTTTATATTCAAATATTTATTTTTATAAGTATTTTATTAATAAAATACGTAAAATTAAAATTGAGTTCAGTCTCATTTCTTGTTTAATTAATACATTCACAAAAAAATTGCTTTATTTAAACAAACACTTTAAATTTTTATTAGTAAAATACGTAAAATTAAAATTGAGTTCAGTCTCTTGAATAAAAAATTATGAATTAAATTTTGGCACTAGTTATTCGTGCTTTAAATGTTGTCCTCTTCGGATATATCTGGATCAGTGTTAGGAATGTTGCCATCATTTAAATTTTTATAGAAGTCGTGGAAGCATGGGTCAATCAAATCGAGAATACTTAAAAGATCCTTCTTTTTTTCTTTCGAGATAATAGGTAGACTTGTAACTTGTTCTAAATCAGATGACACAAGCGAACTTACTCCACGTTTTAATACACAAAGAGTTTCAAACGGTTCGTTATCGTTTAATGACGTCTTATACTCTATGTAACCAAACTTATTATTACTGTACCTTAACCATTTTACATCTGACCATGAAAACCGCCCGCCATTTCCATTTAATTTTCTCCAAACAAACTTATTTTTCGATAAAGACCCAAAGTCATAAAAATTTGTACTTTCCATTTCTATAACATGAAAGTTTTTTTACGTACCCACTGATCGGACAAACTGGTACCAGTCACGAGGGTGGTGAATTTTTTGCGAAGTTTTCTTTTTTTTTCTCTCTATGACTGCGTGATCTACATCACACTCCATGTGTGTGTGTCCTGGCACTAAGAATTTGTGGTCAATTGTTTTGATGTGCGGATTGTTTTGAAGATGAAGCATGAACATAGCGCTTACATACGAATTTTTATTTTGTCCAGCACATGAGTCGCTATAAAAAATTAATGTATCGATGTGATCAGGTAATGAGGTAAGGTGTTTGGATAAGCACGACGAAATTTCGTTTCCACCTCTTCGACCAGCTGCTTCATGCCACATATAGCAGAACGGCTCGTTGGTTTCACAGTCATGTACAGTCAAATTAAATGTAAATAATTGTCTTTTATAGTAGCAAATAGATGTTTTCAAATATGGTGTTGGAAGACATTGTTGTAGGTCAAAGGCATATGTCTTTACATTTTTGTTTGACTTTGCAATATTTTTATCTTTCTCCTTTGACTTATAAGCAAATTGTGCTGCCTCATGATGTTCAGCCTGATTTGCTTTTATTTGAACATATAAATCATTATTTTTATCAGTATAGTCCAGCTTGGCTTTAAAAATGTCGCACTTACTACAAGTGTCCAGCTTTGGTTGTTTAAATTTTAAATTCATTGTGTGAAATATTTCTGAATACTTTGATACACTTACTAAGGTTTCATTCTGATTGCAAAATAGTTCATGCATTTTACTGATAGAAAGATCTGAGCTCAGATATTTCCTCTCTGAGTCTCTTCGCCCGTAATGGCTTTCATATGCAGGAAAGCTCAAAATATGTGATTTTATTAACGAGTTCTGTGAATCAGAAAATTTATTTTTTGGTGTCAATGATCCACGTTGATCAGAAACGGGAACATTTGGAAAATTTATTTTTTTAGAAATAACACTTCTGATGAAACTTTTAGTTTCTCCAAAACAAGCGATGAAGCACATCTGGCAAGTATTAATTCTATTTCCATTAACTTCTAAATAGTAATAGTTAGTGTTACTTCTGTTTTTTGGATTTCTTGAACTTTTGATGTTTGTTTGTGTCCTTTTTTCTGATATTTCTATCAGCGATGAAATGTATATAACTCGTTCGTTGTATGATCCAAGACTCCAATATTTTTTAAAAAGCATGTTTTGCTCATCAAATAGTATTTTATCTCTACATTTTTTCCGGCATGATCCCATAGGAACACATTCACCGAATCGTCGGAGTCAAAATCAATACAGCTCGAATTCATAAAATATTCCGATAAAGAAGTTTGCAATGGATTATCCTCGACAAAAGCTGCATAAAATCCAGAGTTCCAAATGATTAAAGGACTATTAAAGCTCGATTCAGTTTCATTATCAATACATGGTGTAAAAAATGTGTTTTCGAAAAATGTATCGCCGATTGCGGAAAATACACTGTTCTCACATAAGTATTTCGAAGGCCACTGGTTAATCTCAAATTTTTTTTGCTTGTCATCTGTGTTCCCATCATGTATTTGCTGAGCCATCCTTAAAATTCTTGCTGGACTTAACGCCAATGTTGAGTACAAATCTAATTACGAAAAATAAATTTATTTGTTTTAAGTCAGTATGTGCAATAAAATTAACAGGTTTCTAAATATACTTTTAAAAACGAAAGTTAATATTAAATCTTCAACATATTAAAATTTATATGTAGTATTTATGGGTTTTATAAAAGCACATTTAAAAAAAAATTGTTAATTTGTCTTTGGAATACAAGCATAACTAGATATATTTTTCCAGTTTGATTGAATTCTATTTTGATATAACGACATAATTGAAGATATGTCCCTAAATTGGAATAAAAATAATTTGGAATAACCGCACTTTTTGAGATATGTGAGCCAATTCGCAATATTACATTTTGGAACAACAGCATAAGTTGAGTTACTTTTATGGTAGGTCTTAAGTTCAATTTGGAAAAATAACACAACTCAGATATGTTGTTACGACTTCCTATGACTTACGTCTTCAGCAGTTCGAAGTTGACTGAGGAATAGAAACACAAGTATAGTTTTTGAACAAAAAATGTGAGATGTGCTGTTATTCCGTTTGTTATGAAGTGACACAGCGAGATATGCTAATAAATCTTGCCTAATATCTCAATAACTAAACAAGGTATCAGCACCAAAATTTGCCACAATATGTAATCGAATATGGGGAATACCATGGAACTATTAACGCAATTTGAGCATATCTCGAGTTATGCTGTTATGCCTTGTGACCACAGATATAAGAAATTATTTTAAATTAATATGTTTATTACCCGGATATGGTGTGTCCAATGGAGCAAACATTATTGACGTGTGCTAGAGGCTCTACCCAAGGATATTTTCAAACCCTGATTCTAACAAATTTTCGTACATAATAATGTACAAAAAAAAAACAAAATTTCGTACACATCTAAATCACTGTTCCACATTAAATCGACAAACTCCTGCTACAACATTAAGAACATAATGATACAATATACAAGCAGTATTAAATATACAACACGCTGCGTTATGTGGGTGTGTTTTCTGAATGAACGTTATGAACTGAAGGATGTTGAGGATCTACTTATGCATACAGTGTTCACTTAACTGCTATGTAAGTAAACTTGTCTGAAATGTCAGATACACAAAGCAAAGGTGCAGCGTTGTTTACTCAAAAATCATAACATGACAGAAAAAATTGGCAAATGTTTACATTTCTCAACTTAATGTAGACATTTCAAATTCGCAGTTAAGAAATTTTAAACATTTAAGTTGCAAACAATATGTCTATACGGAGCTTAAGGAGATTATTGTATTGAAAACTTATAATGTCTTTAAATTGTTACATCAGAAAAGGCGTCACCGGCGGCAGCCTGCTAAAACCACAATCACATTTTATGGCCGAAAAATGGATTTCAAGGCAGGTCGATGAAAATGTTTTGAAAGCACCACGAAAAAATTTCCTCAAAACCATAATAAGAATCGTTATAACGTATTTACAGGTTTTTAACCAAGGACAAATTGTTTCCAATATATCTTAAGTTTTTTGTTGTTCTTGTTCTTCAGCTGTTGGCTTGATAGGAGGTTGTGTATGCCACCGATTTGTTGGCGTACAATTGAACTTTATTTACTTAAGGCATCTCATATGAAAGACAACGATTTCCGTTTCTTTCGTTTGACTGGAAATTTATGTGCAAACATTTCATTTAATATACGCAGCAAATTATGCCGACTTATGCCTAAATACACACCTGTGCTACTCTACTCTAACGCAGAGCAGCAATGATTTTCAAAAGCGTTTCACAAGTGAAAAACACAGTTCCAGCTACATCTACTGTGAAAAACGTTTGTAATCCATGCCATAAGTAGTAAAATGAAATTGCTTTCATAAGACTTATGAGGTTTGTTTGTACTCGTATTATGGTTTTGTATTTTTTTTTTATATTCTGTGATATGGGAAAAACTTAATCTGCAGATAAACTTGGTGAGAGAGAGCATTTGGAAGAAGTGTGATAATAAGAATATCCTTGGTTGCGAACAGCAAACAAAACTTTAACAAATTAAAAATGAAAACAGAGATTTGACGTAACAATTCGATAATCCTGTTTAAAGCAATCGTTAAATCGTTTGTTGTTGCTTTCATTACTATCCTGACTTAAGTATCAGCTGATACTTTTGTCGATTTTAATTCGAAAGGGCAAATTGTAGTTGAATTTACTTGTCAAACTCAATTTAGTTGTGTCAGCTACCTCGATAATACTTAATACTTTTGAACTGAGATCTTCTTCGAACTATTTTCATTCTATTTTCATACACACTCCGTTTCACTTATATAAAGGCATTAAAAATTCCATATTCAGCAGCCTGTATCTTTTGAAATTTGTAACCGAATGCGGAATTTTAAAATGGAAATAGAAGCTAGACATCTTGAGATATAACAAAAAAATCATGACAATTGTGGTTTCTTAACTAAAGATCTTTTTTTAAGCAATTTATAAAAAAAGTTCAAAAATGTGCTATTTTTTGGTTCACTTGAATAAAGGCACTTTAACAAATTTTAATGAAAAACTGTTTTTCTTGCTTTTTAATTTATTTTACTTCATTTAAGAACTACTAGTAATGGGTACAACTCCTTTGTTTTTAATAATATCAAATATACGGCTTTTCATTGAGAGACAAAAAAAAATTTATGTAATCCAACGAAAGTTGATTCCAAGCGTCTTTAATGGCCTGAATTAGTGACTGTTTGTCACCAAATTGTCTACCTCCTTCATAGACCTTATGAGATAACCAACCCCAGACATTTTCGATAATGTTTAGATCTGGCGAATATGGTAGCTTGCAGCGAACTCTTTCACTACTCTGACGTTGTGCATAGGAGCATTATCGTCTTGCAATATCCAAGATATGGGACCCAATAGTTCACTGAACTTCGGAAAAGCCGATTCCAATAACGTTTTATAGATTACACCATTCATTTCTGGACTTTGAAATTGCAGATCGATGGTGCCATAGTACGTAATGGCACCACACACCATAACGCCGCTCTCTCGGCCGTGATGTCGGTTCAAAAAACGCTTTTCTTGGTTCTCCAGTCATTTACATGACCTCTTGGCTGCACATCCCATTGAAGCCGCTTTTCCTTACGAGGAACATTAAGTGGCGGCTTTTTTTGTAATTTCAGGTATTTAAGATACTCACAGCTCTTAATTACTCTGCGTACTGATGACTTGCTGGAGCTCTTATTTTTGACAAGGATAGGACAGAATTAGAAGCAATTCTGATGATTTTTCTTTACTCATATAATGACAATGAAACCCTTCCTTTAACATTGGAACATTCTTACTGCGTCTCTATGATCTATTTAATTATTTATTTAAGAAAAATTAACTTACAATAAAAAATAATAAATTAACATGAAAGAGAGGGGCTATGACAGCAATGGTCCTAAGCCAATTGGAACATAAAGGGATATAATATTAATTTAAAGTAAATTTATTAAATCATTTTTAATCAAGAATGTTATTAATTTATTTACATTATCATCGTTAAGCAAATTCAGAAGAGTTGATGGTTTCAAGTTTCCGAAAATTTGATTTCTATTGTGCTGAAACTTCTGACAGTGGTCTAAAAAGTGCTCTATCGATAGTTGACCGTTGTTACAAAATGAACATATTGAAGATAGCGTCTTATCAATGTAAATACTGGGTGTAAGTTTGGTGTGGCCAAGTCTTAGGCGTATAAGTTTTGATCATCCTATTAAATACCTTTTTAGTTAAGTAATTGTAAATTGCGTTGTTGTCAGAATTAATATTTTTGCATGAATTTGAAGTTTTTTGGAATTCGGCTTGTAATGTACTTTGAAGTTGAATTCTAAATAATTGATTAATGTCATTGAAATTATAATTGTATTGTGTCATCAAAGGAGATCGTAAGCCTTCCTTAGCAATTTTATCGGCATATTCACTTCATTGAATGCCAGCATGTCCTGGAACCCACATTATCTTAATAAGGTAGTGGCTATTAAGGATAACGTTTCTGATGCATTTAGGATAAAATGAGTTATTATTAACGTTTCCAATGGATTTTACTGAAGACAGTGAGTCTGTGCAAATAATGCAATTACGTTTCAATATATCCGCATAATTAACTGCTAAAAGAATTGAGATAATTTCGGCTGAATACACTGACATAGGTGTTCCGGAAGTATCCCAGTAAGAATGACTGAATTTTCAGTCGTAACACTAGAAGTAGTCAGGTGTACGGACAATTCGTAGAAAAGCAATTCGTAGAAAAATAATTCGTAGAAAAATAATTCGTAGGAAAGTAATTCGTAGAAAAATAATTCGTAGAAAAGCAATTTTGAACAATTCGTACAAAAAACAATTCATAGAAAAGCTAATTTAGCTAATTCGTAGAAAAGCAATTCGTAGAAATACAATTCGTAGAAAAGCTATTCATAGAAAACCAATTATCCGGGAAATTCGTATAAAATAATACTAACAAAAATTCTCGTTCTTATAAAATGATAGGTACCCAATCTCAGCGTAACTCAGAGCCAACGGCGGGAACGTGTTGGGAATATGGCTCCATTTTTTTTTTAATCTTTTTTTTTTTTTTATTTTTTTTTATTTGTTTTAGAAATTCGACACTGGTTTATTGTTCAAAAAGGGAAAAGTGGTTTGGTAAGAGTTTGTAAAGCAGAAAAATGAGAATGAGTGGGTAAGAATTTATAGAGCAGAGAAGTGAGTAAGACTTAATAGATATATGTACAGGAGTGAGAAATAGGGTGACAAAACAGCCAGTATTGTCATATCAATACTGAAAGTATACAAAGAAGCAAATAAAGACAACAAAATAAGCAAATGAGAATTAAACAAAAGAGTAGGAAAACACAAAATAAATTGCAATTGTAAATGAAAACTTATTCGTAGAAAAAAATAATGGGCGGAGCCACGAATAAGTTTTCTACGAATTGCTTTTCTACGAATTGCTTTACTACGAATTGCTTTTCTACGAATTGCTTCTCTACGAATTATTTTTCTACGAATTGCTTTTCTACGAATTGCTTTTCTACGAATTGTACGTGAATCAGTAGTCATGTTGTCATTTTTCGACCCATCAGAGTAAATGAATTGGTAATCCTTGAATTTATCTCGAATGTCATTAAACAGCGTCTAAAATACAGCCGCAGTCGTATGATTTTTACAGTGGGTACTTAAATCATATATAATAGAATAATTTATGTTCCAAGGAGGAAGTTTTGAAACCGGAGTAATTGGAGGATTAATTGGTATATCTAAATCATTGCATTTATTTACTATTTTAATGTTGGTTGGACATAATTTGAGTTGTCTGTTTCTGTTAATCATTTTTCGAACTAACTTAAAATTTGGAGTGTTGCTATTAAAAGCAATATGTTTCTACAACTTGACAGTTGAATAATTCCTCAAATATTCAATGGAGGGTAAATTTGCTTTAAAGCGTAAAGGCGTAGTACGAAAGGCTTTAAGGGACAAACGAATAGAGCTACTATAAATAGTTTTAATCTTACTTAGCTATCCATAAAGAAAAAAATCCAATGAGTGTTCGAACTCACGGGCGATGTGTTAACACCTTTTTGCTACACGGTACCTGTTCGATTTCTATGAACACATTCGTAAATGTTACATTGGAAAATAAAAAACAGGGTTCAATCATATGATGACGTTACAGTTAAATAATATAAATACTTAAAATTAATTAAAGACCCAGTGCAAGCACATGTGTCATTATTTTCTTGCTCAATACTTTTTGTTTTATTCCCACAAAAGTCAAAGAATGCCAAGCAACAGACACTTGTATATACATTTGTACATACATTGTTATATTCGTACATACGCTACACAAGTTCACAAAATTGTAGTTGCTCTATTGCTATCTCATTTTTATATACGTAGAATACGTCATTACTCTCTTTGCTCTGAGGGTGCGGACATTTTATTGGACTTACCTTTCACAAACATTAAAAAAATAACAACACCAACAACAACAACATTTAGGGGGTACCTAAATGAAAAACTGTTAAGTCTACTTTTACATTGACAATTATAATTGTCACAAGTGTTGAGTTTGATGGAGAGAGAGCTAAGAAGAATGGAACGGGGAAAAAATTTGTCCGTACTCGGCAATTCGTTTTGTTCTTCTCATTCGTAAATTTTTACTAATGGCGGCTGCAGCATAATTTCACATTTCTTTTCATTTACTCATTCGTAAGAATTTCACACGAATAGTCTGCATATGTCTCAGATTTATACGAATGTCAGAAGCAGCAATAAAAAAAAGAATTGTCCAAACAAAATTGGATGTGTAAACACAATTGGCAAGTTCAAAAGCGAATCATAAAGAATTGTGAGAATTATAATTGTCAGTGTAAAAGTAGTCTAAGGGAATGCAACGAGTGGAAGTGTAGTGTAAATTGTCATGGTGGAGGGTATATAACAGTGATGCCCAAACACTTGTTAAATCATCGAAGCCTAACCCTGCAGTCGGCGTAGCTAACGAATTTTTAGTTATTTCCCTAACTACCAATAATTACTATTAACTACCCGCCAGACTACCAGCAATGCTTTATACTGACGAATTTAACATGGGGATGTCATTGACGGTAGTCAGTGGCTACCCTCTGCACTACCATGTACCATGCAGATCGCTAGTTACATGGAATTAACGAAATATCTAACAACCTTGTACTAACTACTTGACTAGTACAATCCGCTTGATGAATTCGCCGGACCATAATGAATTAATGTTATGAATATCACCACATTATTTTTCTACATTTTCAAAGTTTTGCACAATTTGTTCCATTTCTTTCTTTATTAAGCGTTTCATTTGTATTTTGCTTGCCATTTTACCGTTCTAAATATAAAATAATTGTAATATAAAATAATTGTTTTTTGCTCTTTGTCTTTCTAATTTATTTATCAATATTTATAAAATTATTATATATATTTGTTTTCCCAGCACATTATTAGCAAATAACTCATGTGCCTATTTTCTTAAAGAACATTTTTTATTACCTATTAATTACCTCTTATGTTTATGTTTAAAAAAATACGAATAACAAACAAAACGAAGTGATTTTGTTCAGTGCAAACGAACCAATCCAATCTCATTTTTTGTAAAATAACTAATACATGCTCATTTCTCTTTGTGGGCACCGCTGGTGTATAAGCTTCGACCCGGCCGAACTTAACACCGTTTCTACTTGTTTTTGTATACACCGGGAAATACTGACCATCAAATGACTAGCTTTATTTGGTCATAGCAGCAACAACGAAACAACCAAACACACAACATCACACATACTTTGTCCGAAGTTGCTGACGTATACGTGTGTCACATAACCACATGTGTGCCATATCAACAATAACGAAACAGCCAAACACACACCATCACACAAACTTTGTACGAAGTAGCTGACGTATTAGTGTGTCACCATAACGTCGACTGCGCAAGCCCATTGGCTTGCAAGTGAAATTTTGCGTGGCTATGCTTTATATACATACGCTATAGACACAATTTCGTTTGCCTCACCCCTGCCACACCACTCTTTCATTGCTCTCTTGCTCGCTCATTTTTGTTTAACACGTCATTATTCTCTTTCGCAGTCGCAGAAAATCTGGTTTTAGCAGCAGCATGAAATCTGGTTTTAGCAGCAGCAGAAAGCCTGTCTGTGTGTTGTTTGCATGTGTTGACTTTGATAGATTTAGTCCCTATACGCCGCTATAGATGTTAACACATCAATAAACCATATTCTATTTTACTAATAATTAGAGCTTTTACAACTGAAAGAATTGTAAGAAAATTTGTTGAAAATTTTTGAGAACTATGACAATTTATAGTATCAAGTCGCTTCGGAAGTGATGAGACCAGATAACTCACATGATCTTTCCATGTATATCTTGGGTTCAAAACTACACCCACAATTTTTAAAGATTGTACAGTCTGTACCCAATTCTGATTTAAATTCGAAGAGAAAGTGCAACTGTGCTTCTGACATGCATGCAAATGTTTACACTTCGTAATAGACAAAACAGCACCAGAATATTCACACCACTCATTAATCTTTTCCACAACAGGATTAAAATCGTAATTGTACGTGTTCTTAGACAATTGCTTTATGATGACAAAATCATCTGCATATGCACAAAAGCTTACATCTTTAAAAATTTTAAGTTTGTCACACAAGCTGTTGTAAGCAATTAAAAACAGTATTACGGAAATCGGTGAGCCTTGTGGTATGCCGTTGAATAGGGAGGACGACCTCGAATAATGATTATCAATCCTAATTTTTATTTGTCATAAAATTGTAAGCGTATTCAATAATTTTGGGACCGAGCTTCCAAGATTTTAACTGGTCTATGAATACCAATTTTATCGAAAGCTTTTGTGAAGCCTAAAGATATTAAAGATAAATGCTTTCTTCCAGATAATGAGTCTGTAATCAGATTATCTATATATAAAAGATTATCAGCTACGCATTTGCCCATACTAAATCCTATTTGATGACTGCAGAGTAATTTATTCGATTCAATAAACCACTTGAGCCTATTGGAAATTATTTTGTCCAGTATTTTGGAGCAACATGAATTTAACGAAATTGGCCGATACGATTTTAACAATGTTTTATCCGACTCTGGTTTCCTAATAGGAATAACAGTGCATCCTTTGTATGACTGCGGAATATAACTATTAAAAATTTTATTGAAGAGGTTAATTAATCTAACTTTGACTTTTACCATAGGATCCTCAATGTATTGCGCTGAATTAGATTGGGAATAATTTATAAATGTATTGCTCTATGGTCTAATCTCTCCAGGTTTTTCTGAATTTCTGTATTACCTAATAATATAAAATTTTGATTCAATAGTTTTTTAATCAGTTTGAGTTTTGCTTTTAAGATGTTTAATGATAATTGCTTAAGTCTTGTTTCTAATCTATTATGTCTTTCTATCATCGTTAATATTTTAATTTTTTCTGAGTGTAGTTTTTTAATTATGCTGTTAGAAAATTTTGAAAAGACAAATTTTGGTACCGTACTTTCAATGGCCTCTGATATTAGAAAATGTAAACTAGTTATATATACATCAAGTTCATACTTTCGTTAAATTTCGATAGTTCGGTATAACTGTTTCTAACTTGATTTTCTGCATTACCAGCTTGTCAAACTTTTTCCAATTTGTCCTTTTAAAGTTAAATTTTAACGTTATCACCTCATTCAAAGTTGTCATAACATTCGGCTCACTCTCAATTTTCACAATTAATTCCACTGCGTTGTGGTCGCTATCGTAATGCAATTTTTTGAGGCAATTTGACATTTGGTTGACTCTCAGTATATTTAGCCTGGAATCCGTTATGTAGAAATCGTGGTCTGAGCCCGATCGAAGAAAGAATGGTGCTACAGAAGCGTAAAGTTGGCCTCTGAAATCTATTTCGTTTTCCGACAACCATTCTTTTAGGCTATTGCCTTTTGCGTTATTAACAGTATTACCCCATACTGTGTGCTTGCAGTTCAAAACCTGTACTACAGTGTTTAGTGCATTCATTAGCATATTGACGAATCGCGCAATACAAACATAATGAGTTTTTCTAATTCCTGACATGTCAATACGTAAGATTTTGTAGGTTCGTATTCGCTCATTTGTCCAACTATTAGATTTGCTATATAGCGCCCGATTATGTCTGCTGATTTATCAACAGATACCCAGATGTAATCATTAGATATGTCTGCTCGATGTTAGTTTAAACTATCTATCTTTTAGCATAGTTGATTCGTCTGGTCAGATTCCAAATTCATATGTTTCTCCAGAAAAGATCGCCATGCCATGTGTTGTTATTTAACGAGTTCCATGGAATATTTGCAACTATCGTGGCTCTGTATAAATCATAAGAAAAGTTTCTATTCCCCTTTTAATTATTTTCGGACTGATTTGACTGGTAGCTAAGATGACAACCAAGCATGGCATTAATCCTTTTAAAAAAAATCAGCTTGTAAAATTATCTGATATTTCGCATATCACAAAATATATTACGATGCTAATAAATTCTTCATTCTGCTTCTTGCGTAAGGTGTCACAGATAGTTAACTTAAAAAGTGCAGCATACGCGCAGGACACAAATATGCTAGAGATGTACGCACTTTCACGTCCGCCGAAAAGGATATTTAGCTTAACATATCACATCTTTTACATATGACATACTGGCTGCACAAAGGACTGTTTGGTAGCCATATGTTGCCTTTTAAATAGAATTTTATTCATGTTCCATTGTTGCTATCAAAGTAAAGAAAAAAGTCAAAGACATTTTTGTACCATGCATAAATAAACATCATGTGCACAAGATGCATGTCCTTTACGGGTTACACTCCTGCCTGTTGACAGGCGGAGTTAATATGATAAGTCAACGACCGAAGTAGAGGTAACAAAAAAATATCTTGACAAATAATAAAAGGTAGTAACTCATTTTTACATGATTGCACTGAAAGGAATATGTTGTTGAAAAACAATGCGATGTTACGTACGAAAAAATAATATGGAGCGAATATCAAAAATATGGCCGTCGATGTTGCAATAGTTAGTATGCGTGAAAGCTTTACACGAGAGCCTGGGCTCAATCCCTGCGCTTCAATCCAACGTCATATTTCTTTCGTCGACGGTCGCATCACTTAGTAACGGCGACATTATGGAGTGCTTAGTCATTAAAAACGCTTCCTAAAATACCGTTCGGTGTCGGTGTAAACCTATAGGTCACAATCAGTGAATGTAAAAACTAGAAAGCGCACAGCTCTTTGATATTTACCAGCTCTTCCCAGTCCCTTCATGGGATATAATGAAATACTATTTATTTATTTTGAATGTCAAATATATATTTGGATCTCAATTCATACTAATAGTGTGTATAATTTTACTTATTTGCTGAAAAATGCAATCGGGTTGTGGAGAACTTGCAAAACGGGCAAACGAGTTTTGCACCGGCTTCATTTTAAATTGATTTTTTAATTATAATCGCTTATTTCAATTTGAATTTTGTTGATCGATTTTGTTAGTTTTTGGTTAATGTACGAGAAATTCATACTACAAGCTTACAAGTCATGTACATTTTTCGAATTGAAAATGGTTGGTTTTTTTCTTGGAAATAATAGACAATTTTCACTTCAACACACACTCACTGCCATGACTAGTTTCGAACTCCGTGGCAAGTTCATCATCAGATGCCTAACTACTGTGCCTGAATTGATACCAGCGGTTGATTATCAATCGTTTATATACAAACTCAATTCTGCAATTCACATGTGCGAATTAGTATCGATCGAAGATCCCTACGTATCAACATCACTGAAAGGCCTATAATTCCAACAACAAACAAGAACAGACAGAATTTTTCCACCATGTTCTTCTTTTCCTCATGCATTCTCGCATTGTTGCAGTGCCTTGAGGTGAGTTTTTAATCAATATCACAGAGATGTATTTTTCCGTGGTATAGCATTTTTTGAAGACCGTGCTAGTGTCATTTACATTTATTTGAATTTGCTGGTAACTTAATACAATTTTTGCACCGGCTTCTCTTTAAAAATCGTTTTTACTCGTAATCGCTGATAACACTGTATGTAATTTGTTAAGTCATGGAAACATAACCATATACGGACACCACTACGTGCTAAAAGACCAAAAAAAACGACCAGTGTCTCCCAGTTTTGCCCAAAGTTATGCACTTTTTTTATGGGTCCCCAAAGATTTGGGGCCTCGGTGTAATTTTTGGAAAAACTGATTATTTGTCAGGCTCATATCTTGCAAACCGTTCGGAATTTTGATTTACCTTATGAGGGAAAGTTGTAGGTCTTGTCAAAAATTGCCATCATATAAAATAAAAAAAACTTCATCTTCAAGGTCAAAATCACAAAAAAATTTAAAAAAAATTTGATTTTTTTTACCTTTTTCCCCTGTTCAGGTCCATATGTAGCAAGCAAACCGTTCAAAATTCATGGAAACAATCAACTACAAAAATGTACCTACGATCGTAGTAAACGACTTTCTGGAACATGTTAACTTCCTAGGAATGATTCTTAACACCGTTTACTTCAACGTTGAGATACTATGCTATCTCACCGACCACTCAAAGGCAAAGGAGTAAGGAGTAAGCTCAGTACACGCAACAAGGATCGCAGCACACAATATAAAAGCGACATGACGCTCACATCGATGCATTACAAGAGCTACAACTTTCCCTCAGAGAGTAAATCAAAATTCCGAACGGTTTGCAAGATATGAGCCTGACAAAATGAACACTTTTTTACAAAAATGACACCGAGGCCCCAAATCAAAAAAAAAGTGCGTGACTTTGGGCAAAACTGGGTGACACGGGTCTTTTGTTTTGGTCTATTATCAAGTAGCGGTGTCCGTATATGGTTATATTTTTTCGTGTTACACTGCATAATTCAATACAATTAGTATTTCAAGTTAATAGAGGTCACCGTTGTCGTATGATCGATACCCATCTGTCTACATATGCCCTTACACATTTCCTCTAAGTGTATTTCCTCATACCATACAATTTGAGATATCTCTTTGAAAATTTTATTTTACATCTACACATCTTTTTATGAGTACGTAAAAATTTTCAATCCTGTCGCACTCACACATCTTTATAGAATACTGTTTGTTAATCCTTTTTTGGGAGTATCCTTGATATTGCAGTTCCTGTATTTGCACCAGTGTCATATGGTAAAAAAAATTGTTTTACAACATTCACTTTTAGTGTTAACAGAGCAGTTTGTGTTCCTCCCTGCATTTACGAAGCTGGGTTTCATAATTTTTAACATGCACTCTCAAACTCTCGCCATTAGTGACAGTGATAAATGAGTTACAACATTGTATAAGAGAGAACAAGAAGAACTTAAGTCATAAATGTTCGTTTGCAATGTAATTGATGTCATATGTAAATCATCAGAAAGCAGTAAAGTAAAATTAAAACAGAAAGTACAAATAACTACATGGTCCTGCTGGAAAGGGGTGTAAAGATGTTTATACAAATTAATTTTAAAAATATGTTTATGTCAATGAAGGAATTGCTAAAGAAATGTGTTCTATAAGGATCATTAAGACAGTGTAAGGAGTTTGTAGAGAAATGGCTTGCAAGGAATCTTTCCTTTACTTTACCCCATCGCCGAGGCAGACATTTTGTAAAGATGTATTAGAGTAATTATTTTAATGTTTTATTTTGTTTCTTAATTTTAATGTATTTATTTCATACTACAGTAAAGAGTTAACAAGAAATTTATAAAATCTACATATAGCAAATACGGATGATACAACATTCGAACTGACGTAGATATTGTTGATTTCGCCAATTTTGTTGATTTTAAGCAGAAATCAGGAAAATTTGCTCTATTACCCCTACGTTTTGACAAACGACAAATCGGGTATATTTTCTTATTTGTCTGGGAATCAGGAAAAGATGCTTGATTTGCGTTATGAGACGCTGCACAGTGGGGCCGATTGTAAAATACACGGTAATAATATCACAACTTCTAAACTATTTTGTTGATCATTTTGAAATGTACTAGAGATTTGTAGAGGAGTCTGGCGTTCAGAGTATTGTTTACAGAGGCTACCTGTGTTAACACAGTTGGACCTACAGGGTGTCAAAATTGACCACTTTGGTGCTGCTGCAACTTTCAAGGCCAGGTACTTCTACATATAACTATAGGCCGATTTCTAAGATTTTTTACTTTTGGCAGTACACTACCCAAGAGAAACAAAAAATACTGTAAGCACAGTGGAATTCTTTTTCCGTTATTAAGATAGTCTCACTCAAATATTAAAATTGCCAATTTTTTCATTGAATTTTTCATGTGTTAACATCTATAGACACGAGTAGGGCAATCTATCAAAGTGAACACATGCAAACAACACACAGCGTTAGCATCCCATACGTGGTTGTTTTGCAACAATAGTCTCTGCCTGAAAATAAGTATGATGTAGCGATAGTACACAAACAAGAAGGTCGTCGTCCCAAAAGAGTATTGAATAGTATAGAGAACTCATGGAACGAATTGTATGTCTTAAAAGTACTGGCGACATCTGGCGAATGATTCAAAACGTATTTCTCTTTTTTTCTCATAACTTGGTCCATTCGAAATTTTGTGAAACATTGATACCATTTGAAACAGTTATGCTTGTTGTATTGTTCTATGTAATAATATTGCCGAAATGGTGCATAAATATTGAAATATTCTATAAAGAGAATGATACTCGTTTATGCTCTTTTACTCCGAAACTCTACATGAGAGCGTAAAAAGAGTGCAACAAGTTCCCTATACTATTCAATACTTTTTGTTGTAGCTCTGTTGGTAACAGAACAAAACCAATTATTTCAGTGAGCTAAATATTGATTTTTATTCAGTTGTATGCCAGCATACCACGGGACATGGGACTGTCCGTGGAGGTGGAAAGTTTCTGATTGCCATTCACTTGGGAGTGGCCAGAAATGATTCCTTCATTGGGCAGTCCAAGCAGCTCACTACTTCCACGCAGTATGTCCTGAGCAATGGCTTTTCGGAAACCTCCGTTAGCTAGCTAGAGTGAGAAGGCGAAACAAATGAGCATCAAATCAGGTTTAGTAGGTGACTGATGTCACTGAAGCTCATCAAACAATCGGGCATATTCTTTTGTCCTTAGAAGGCGGATTAGCCAAACATACGGGCCAACGGCGGATAGAAACTATAAGAAGAAAATCCAGGTTCAATATATCGCATCCTGGACAGCGTCTGATCCATAATGGGCGGCTGCAATCAAATATCCTGGAAGTAGGTAAAATGCCAAAAACCGGTGGGCTGGGTTTGCCTCCCGCCACCGTTCATAATGGCAGTGAAAATACAAAAACGAAACAGAAAACATAAACAACCCCTATTTGTTGACGACCCCCGCAAACGTTAAAAGGACCACGATTTACGGATATGCACTTGGAATGTAAGAACTCTATATAGATCCGGTGCAAGTATCCAACTGGCAGATGTCCTCGAAAGTTATAAGGCTGACATTACCGCTATCCAGGAAATGCGATGGACAGGACATGGCTGCACAAGAAAAAGAAACTGCGATATATACTACAGTTGCCATGAAAAAAAACATGAATTTGGTTGTGGATTTGTAGTTGGCAAAAGACTGCGACATCTAGTCTCTAGGTTCAATCCTGTGAGTGAACGAATAGTCACAATCCGCATAAAAGCGAAATATTTTTATATTTCCCTAATTTGTGTGCATGCCCCGACAGAAGAGAAAGATGATGATGCCAAAGACATATTCTATGAGCTCCTAGAGGAAACGTATGACCGCTGCCCTGGCCATGACATTAGGATTGTACTAGGAGATTTTAATGCCAAAGTAGGAAGGGAGAATGTGTTTAATCCAACTATTGTGCAATTTCAGTCTTCATGCTGACAGTTCCGACAACGGTATGAGACTGATTGACTTTGCCGCGGCAAAAAACATGGTCATTAGTGGCACAAGATTCCAGTGTAAAGACATCCACAAGGCTACTTGGGTATCCCCTGATCAAAGAACTAAGAACCAAAATGATCACGTGGTAATTGATGGAAGGCACTCATCCAGTGTAATGGACGTACGAGTGATCAGAGGAGCTAACATCGATTCTGATCACTACCTGGTAGCAGCAAAGGTTCGCACAAGATTAAGTAGAGCGAAAATCGTACGAAACCAGACGCAGATGAAGCTGGACATCGGAAAGCTGCAATTACCAGAGGTAGCCACAGCCTACTCAAGGAAGCTCTCGCAACTTTTGGCACAGAACCCACCCCCTCCCGATGACGATCCTGATGCGCAGTGGAAACCCATTTCCGACTCTATAAAAACTGCCGCAACAACCGTACTTGGTTTCGAAAAACCGCTTCGCAATAAACCGTGGTACGATGAAGAGTGTCGCATAGCAAATGACGAAAAGAACGCTGCACGTATGGTAATGCTTCAGTCAATTGCAACGCGAGCTGCAACTGAGCGGTATAGGGAGAAGAGAAAGGAGGTAAACCGTCTCTTTAGGCGTAAGAAACGGCAGAGGAGAAAGCGCGAGAGTGAGAAAATTGAGACATACAGAAGGAAGAACGAAGCCCGAAAATTCTACCGAAAAGTTAAAAACGGAACTAATGGACATGGTTCAGGGCCCCCCTTCTGTAAAGACAAGGACGGAAATCTCGTCGCAGATGTGCAGAGCATGTTGGGAATATGGAGAGAGCATTTCTCCGCGCTACTAGTACCTGAGATATCCGATGACGATGGGACAATCGATCACAATATGGACGACGACGTCGATTGCCCCCCTCCTAACCAAGACGAGGTCAGAACAGCTATTGCCCGGCTTAAGAACAACAAAGCCGCAGGAGCCGATGGATTACCGGCGGAGCTGTTCAAGGCTGGCGGCGATGAGCTGATAAGGTGCATGCATCAGCGCATTAGCAAAATTTGGTTAGATGAATGCATGCCCGGCGATTGGAGTCTCAGTGTACTATGTCCCATATTTAAAAAAGGTGACCCGAGTATTTGTGCCAACTACCGTGGAATAAGCCTTTTATCCATAGCATATAAGGTTCTATCAAGTATAATGTGCGAAAGACTAAAACCAATAATCGCTGACCTGATTGGACCATACCAGTGTGGCTTTAGGCCTGGAAAATCGACAACTGACCAGATTTTCACG
Source organism: Phaonia tiefii (assembly GCA_963931995.1). Classification (NCBI taxonomy): domain Eukaryota; kingdom Metazoa; phylum Arthropoda; class Insecta; order Diptera; family Muscidae; genus Phaonia; species Phaonia tiefii. The sequence goes on from OZ008368.1 coordinate 290,669,722, forward strand.
CTACGCCAAATCCTGGAGAAGACACACGAAAAACAAATCGACACCTATCATCTATTTATCGATTATAAAGCAGCCTTCGATAGTCCGATACGGGAGAAACTGAATGAAGCAATGCCCGAGCTTGGTATTCCTGCAAAACTCATACGCCTTTGCAGGATGACCTTGACCAACACCAAATCCGTAGTGAAAGTTGGTAAGGATCTAACCGAACCTTTCGAAACTAAGCGAGGCCTCAGGCAAGGCGACACCCTATCGTGCGATCTCTTTAACATCTTAATGGAGATCATTATGAGAAAAGCTGCAGTCAATATGAATAAAACCATCAGCAGCAAAAGTCACATGCTGCTCGCGTATGCTGATGATATAGATATCATTGGGCGCACAATTAGAGAAGTTACTGCGGTTTTTTCGAGAATTGAGAAGGAGTCAGCAAAAGTGGGTCTGACGGTGAATGAGGACAAGACAAAATTAATGGTTTCAACGAACAGGGCCTCCACGCGATTAGACCAAAGCGTGAACGTTGATAACCGTTATAACTTCGAGGTAGTGGACGAATTTATATACCTCGGATCTGCCGTGAACAAAAACAACAACATCAGCCTTGAGATCAAACGGAGAATTGTGCTTGCGAATAGATGTTATTTTGGGCTAAGCAAGCACTTTAGAGATAAAGCCCTCTCTCGAGTAACAAAAGTCCAGCTGTACCAGACTCTCATTCAACCTGTCTTGCTTTATGGCGCAGAATCCTGGGTCCTATCGCAAGCAGACGAAACATCTGTAGGAGTCTTCGAGAGAAAAATACTCCGAAAAATTTATGGCCCTATAGTGCACAACGGCGAGTATCGGCGACGCATGAATCATGAGCTGTATGAGCTTTATCCTGTCATTGACATAGTTAAGCGGATCAAGATAACGCGATTGCGCTGGCTAGGCCATGTCAGTACAATGGATGAAGATGAACCAGCGCGAAGGGTTTTCGAAACCGAACTCGAAGGAAGACGAAAAATAGGAAGACCAAGACTCCGCTGGAGGGATCACGTTGACGAATCCCTGCGTACACTTGGTATTGCCAACTGGGGAGATAAAGCAAAAGATCGAACTGGTTGGCGAAATATGTTATCTTCGTTTTGTAAGGTCCCTGACCCCCCGGGGTTGTCCGAGACCGGATAAGTAAGTAAGTATGCCAGCATTCAAATAAGCAGATCGTCGTCGCTCTGTTTATGGCAAAACAAAAACAATTATTTCAGTGAGCTAAATATTGCTTTATTTATTTTAACAATATTACATCTAATGTTAAAGCAGATGTAAGAAAAAAGAAAGTACAATAGCAAAAAAAGAGCCTTTAGCACAAAAAAGCGATTTCAAACCACAATAAATTGTTTGTATCGCCCGTCAGTTCGAACACTCATCGAAAGTGACATTTTTTTTCGAAAATATGAAATATATAAATTTATATTTAGAGAACGGTGACTGACTGTAGCGTACATTTGCAAATGGTCATTATTTTACGATAAAAGTATTTGTCTTGTCTTCCAGAAAAATTTTAAAATTTCTATAGGTTTTTTAGAAAAACTGAAGAAAATAAAGAATGAATCGTGGTACGTTTTCGGGAAAATATTGTGTTTTTTACAGATTGGAACAAAAATTCCAAATTTGTGAGCTAACTTAAAAATGTTTACAGCGTATTCTCTATTGGACTGTTCCCAATATGGTGATGTTTTCAGAAATATACATTTATTACCAATCAATCATGTTACCTTTTCGGGAAAATATTGTGTTTTAACAGGTTTAAAAAATTCAAAATTTGTGAAGTCGTCATTTTCAAAGTCGTCTTACAAATTTTTACAGCGTATTCCTTACTGGATTATCAATGAGTGTTCGAACTCACGGGCGACGTGGTAACACCTTTTTGTTACATGGTACCTCTTTGATTTCTATGAACACATTAGTAAATGTTACATTGGACAATGAAAAACAGCGTTCAATCATATGATGACGTTACATTTAAATAATATTAATACTTAAAATTATTTAAAGACCAGTGCAAGCACATGTGTCATTATTTTCTTGCTTAATGCTTTTTGTTTTATTCCCACAAAAACAAAGAGAATACAAAGCAACAGGCATATGAACATACATACCCCTGTCAAATATTTATATGTCCAGTGATCAATCAATCATCTTTCGGATCGACCATCTCCGATTTCAATGAAATTTACCACAACTAAGGTACTCAACAAGGGTATGAAAATACATAATTTTCAGGGTCCGGACCCATCCGGTTTTCGATATCGTCACTAAGATTAAAAAAAACGTCAAAATTTAATTAAAGTATCATTACATATTGGACTGTAACTTTTAAACTGTACAAGATAAAACATTCGCGTTGATCTTATTTTTTAAGTTAGACCATTTCCTTTAAAATGATATGCATATCGATGGACGGGTCAAAGGTCATTTTTTAGGGTCCTTGGTTCAAATGCCTATATCTCAAAAAGGCTTGAATTTAAAATTCTGAGAAAAATATATAATTTTTTTTGAACTCTCATCTACATATCTTGAAAAAATTGGGATGACGTTCGGCCTAGTTTCTGAGTTATAGCCTAAAACGTGACTTAGTATATGAGTCGCTCTATTTTATGTCAGTTGAATTAAACATTTTGAAAAGATACTCCATAGGCAAATACACACATATGTTTCATCACACGCATTATTATATGGAAAACAGTCAGGGTTCCGTCCTAACCACAGTTGCATCAGTGCATTAGTTGAGGTGTCAAAAAATATAAGGTGCGATTTGGAAAATCGTAATGTTTCATTTTTGGTTCTGTTGGATCACTCGAAAGCCTTTGACACCGTCGAACATTCTACTTTATGCATGAAACTCAAAAGTCAATTTGGGTTTTCCTCCGCATCAGTCAATCTAATCCAATCGTATCTCACCGGACGCTCTCAATCTGTTCATACCACAAATTCTACATCTACTGTTCTACCTGTTACAAGAGGAGTGCCTCACGGATCCATTCTGGGACCCCTGTTATTTTCCATGTACATAAATGACCTGCCCCAACACTTAGTACACTGCAGAGTACACATGTATGCTGATGATGTACAGCTAAACTTAAGGTCACCATTACATTGTGTAGATGAATGCATTGTAAGATTGAACAGTGACCTGGCTAGAGTTTATAACTGGGCAACTGCAAACGATCTATGCCTTAATCCCTTGAAGACAAAATGTCTTGTTATTCGTAATAGAACATTATCAATTGACGCTAATTGGAATATTATGATTAATGGCGAAAAAATTGAAATTGTGTCTCAGGCTAAAAATTTAGGAGTAACTTTCAATAGAACACTTACATGGTCGAACCACATTAACATAGCAATCGGACAAACGCATTCAAAGCTCAGAGCCTTATGGTCTACCCAATCCTTCACCCCATTCCATATAAGAGTACTGCTGGCAAAAACTTATTTATTACCTGGACTAATTTATGGCTCGGAACTTTTTTCTTATTCAGACTCAAAAGGTATGAGGAAATTAAATGTTGTATTTAATAATGTTATCAGGTATATATACGGGTTGAAGAGATTTGACTCCGTATCACGTTTCAAAATAGTTCTTTATGGAGTATCGTTTGGGACATATCTTAATATAAAATCACTTTTGTTCCTTCATAAAATTATATACACTAGAAACCCAACTTATTTATTTGTCAATCTTCGTTTTACTAGTTCTAATAGAGGAAATATCCTGATACCTTTGGCTCAGGGGTCCTACGTTTCCAAATGGCAATTCTTCGTCCACTCCATTCGTCTTTGGAATTCACTACCACATAACCTTCAATTAATCAGCAACGCTTACCTATTTAAAAAACAAATTTTCAATCATTTCAAAAATATTTGAAAAATAATATAAGATAAAATTTCTTTAAACTTTCTATTTGTTTTTGTATTTTTTGTTCTTTAACTTTAATTATAGTCCCAATATTGTTTTGTTATATTTCTTTTGTTTTTTTTACCATCATTGTCATAACACATATCTAAATTATATTTAATTTTAGTTATTATCATAAATAATTAATTTTCTCTAAAAATTTTTTGATTATATAATTCCAATTTCTTGTACAACTAGCTTTGGGACTGATCAAACTGTTTAACTATATAAAATCCTGTACTTAAATTATAAGATTCAATCTTGTTGTGCAGGAAGTTCAAACTAAAAATAATAATAATAATAATAATATTATTATAAATACATTAACTCTAACACTTACCTTAAAAATCTTAATATGAAATGAAATTACTTGTTATATCAAATTTAAATACAAAATAATATTTTTATATTATACACAAAAATTTAATTTTTGTAAATAATTATTAAAATAATGTTATAAAAAAAATTAAAATAAAGAATTCAATAAACTTTGTTTAACTTAGAGCTTCCAATTCATTAAAATAAACACAGAATTAATAAAATTAATTATTAAACAAAAATAAAAAACGTTTAAATGGTTAAAATATAAATTATTAATAAATAATAATCAAAAATTATTTTTAAATATTTTCAATTGAAAAATCAGTATCTTTTGAGAAAATCTTTACTTTTAATTTTCTAACGCCATCAGGTATGAAGCAATGCTACTTTTGTGTACCTGGAATAGGTACAAACGTTGTGAAAGTAATGCTTCCTCTTCTTTATAATCATCTTCAGAAAGATATATAAAATTACAATTAGGGAGGCTTTTTTCACACCAGTCAAATAAAAGTTGTGGAGTGGTAATCTGATTGTCCAGTGGCCGTTGTAAGCTTGCTCTACGGGCCTCTCTTTTTACGGTGCCGCCCACGCCATCAGTAGGACCTTTACCATGACTTGTAGCAAAAAAGTGCCACTCCGCATCACATCCAAAATCTTCTTTATGGTAACATAAATTAATGAAATTTTTTTTATTTTTAAATTGGCCTGCACAGCCGTCAGAAAAATATATAACTTTTCTAGGAACACTTCCAAACTTATTTTTTATAAAAAAATTTAAATGTCTGTGAAACAAATGCACTGCTACGGTATTATGTACTAAACAGTTTGAAATAATTATAAAGTAAGTATTTTTTAACATTCCATCTACTTTATAATATATTACAATTGGATACAATGTCGCTTGTGTGTTGTTCCAATGTAAACCTTGGACTGAATCTTGTACACAAAAGGACACATTTTCCGAAAAATCGCTAACCACGACATATTCATTTTCTTCTAGCTCTGTTTTGTATATGGGCAATTCCATGTGACTCACCACGTTACAGTTTGACAAATATTTTCAATGTTAAATTCCATGTCAATCAAAGGCATATTCATAGTTTTCAATGAAAATATGCACATAGGTACTAGGCTACTACTGGCTTTAACTAATAAATTTTTTTTTTTAAAATATAATGTAACCATATGGTACCTAGACAGTTATTTGACACTGTGACTTACGTTACGAAAAAACAGACAGCAACGTTTAGAAGTCAACATTAATGTTAATTTTCTCCTCTTGTAGAACAGTTTTAAAAAATCAGCTTTCCTTAAAAGGTTCAGAACACTCAAAGCTTTTGTTTAACCTTCAAATTCCTAATATTACATACCAATTATGATGTTAGTTCTAATTAATAAGTGTGACTCACGTTACTGTATCTTGTGACTCACGTTACATTTCCTACTTCTGCTTAACAATATCCCTTATTTTGCAATTGTTTGAATTTTAATGTATGTTTCAAAGGAGTTACAGTAGGAGTAACTGTAAAATTTTATTATTTTATTTCTAATATTTTTTATGAAAATTGAAAACTTCTACTTTATGTGACTCACGGTACAAAGTTTTTGGCTTTTCTTAAAATAGGCACTTGCCACTTATTTGAGATACATATTTGAAAATAACCTTTAAAATTTATTCTCGATTAAAATACCTTCATGAATATATACAAGGTGGCGCAAACGTAAACTTCCGATGTTTTTTGGCTGTAATTTAAAAAAAAATGAAAAACTTTGATTCTTCTTGTGGATTATTTTTAGTTGGTCTTTTAATTTTTTTTACATCAAGTCGAGAATATGATGTCATGTAAATGGCCGCCGCCACAGATGATTGTCATTTGAGCCCTTTTTATGGCATTTCCCAACACTTTGGCTAAAACTTCCGGCGATACGTCCTCATATTCTTGACGGATATTGTCTTTAAGAGCTGCAAGAGTCTGAGGCTTGTTGACATAAACCCGCGACTTCAAAAAGCCCCACAAAAAGAAGTCTGGAGCGGTCATATCAGGCGATCGTGCTGGCCAGTGCAAATCGCCAAAACGGGAGATTAGGCGCCCTGGAAATGCATCCTTCAGCATATCGGTTGTGGCACGTGCAGTGTGTGCCGTTGCACCGTCCTGTTGGGACCACATGTTTTCCAATCCCAATTCATCAAGTTGCGGCAAAAAGAACTTGTTGATCATTACTCTGCAGCGTGGCACGTCGTCTGGTCGATGTCGACGGCGCTTCCATGACATCCTCGGCTACAGCAGCAATATTCTCTACAGAACGGCTACTCCGGGGTCTGCCACGCCTGGCAGCATCTCGTGTTGTGCCAGTCTCTTCGAGGCGAGCGGCTAAACGTCGCAGTGTTTCACCAGTACGCGTTGGACGGCCAGGAAATCTGCGACGAAATTCACGTTGTGCCAAAGTCACCGACCGATTATTGGTCAAATAAATAGTCGGCAGTATTCCGTGTTCTGGAGCAGTGTAGCGTAACATTGTTTATTAAAGTGTATTTCGCATGTGTTGACTACACAAATGTCAAAACAGAACTGACATTAGGGGGCAATCGTAAAATTTATAGCATTTTCTGATAGGAGGATTACTTTTGCGCCACCTTGTATATACATGTGAGGAAAAATTAAATACTTAGAACAATAGAAACCTGTGAAATTGACAAAAATTTGGAAAAAATCGATCACCATGTGCTCTAAAATAAACCCTCTCATACAATAAACATATTATATTAGGTGTTGCATCATAATTATAAACTTCAAACATTATTCAATAAATATAAAACAGAGATTAGTTGTTTTGTGAAATACTTTTCTTCCTTTGGTGGACCGTTTGTCATGGAATTGCCCATATGTTAAAAATGCATTCCCTTCCTTTGCAATAAATGAATGCGGCAGTAATATTTGTAGTTTCTCAGTGAGTGAATCTAAAAAAGCATCAGCTAGCTGGATCATGGTTTCCAATTTATCTCGATCAACACTTATCCATTGCTTAAAAGTGACTTCGTCAATATCATTGTCATCGAATAACTGACTTAGTCTTTGTTTATCATGTTGATTTGGAGCTTTGAAAACTAAAATGTTTTTGATTTTTATTTTATATATTAGTTTATATTTATGTGTTCTTTAAAATTATAAGAAAACATATTTTCTCATTTCTTTTTTTAGAACAAAAAAGTGTTTGATATATTCTTCATAGAAAATATTTATATATGCAAAAATGAAACTTAAACTTAATTCTTATTCTTATCCAATTAAAATATGTAATTAATATGATATTGAGTTGCCCTTGTATACACGAACTTGTTGTAGCCTACCTGGAATAGAACTCACTAAGTTGTTTAAAATTGACATGTCAATTTTCTCCTATTCCGCCAATATTGCTAGTTTTAGTTCTTTAAGCGTCGTATACTGCTTCGACTTTGAAAACGCCTTGGCGGAAAGTATCCCCCAGGGGTCTTCAATTAGGTTGAGGTCGGGACTTATGGCTGGCCAGTCCAGTAATGAAATACTTCGGGACATAAAAAATCCATTGTGAGCACAGCAATGTGGACCGGGGCGTTGTCTTGATGAAACGTCCAGTTATCTCCATATAATTCGCCAGCAAAGTCAACTAAATTGCTGTCCAATAGATCAACGTATGCTTTCGCATATTTCTGACTTACCTCGTCCTCCAAATGCAGCCCATATCATAAGAGATCCACCACCGTGGTTTCGCTTCTAGCACGTTTGCCGAGGATATCGTAAATCTCTCCAATATTTATGGTGACCATCAGGTCCGTCCAAATTGAACTTTTTCTCATCACTAAATATAACGGTTTCAAATTCGTCATCCCAAAACTTGTACTTTTGTGCAAAAGCAATACGCAGATTTTTATGGCGTTGGGTTAAGCGTGGTTTGGCCATTTTGATTTGGTACCGAAGACCTATATCGTCGTTTAGCAGTTGCTGGACACGCTACCTCGTTACACTTAGACCCAATTCCACCTTTATTTCCACACAAATAATATTCTCATTAGCTGCCAAATGCCGAATGCGCCGCTTAGTCCTCCAGTCTACAGTTTGGATACGCTGCGCTTAATACAACCATAGTTTTCGGGGTCTTTGAGGAAAATCGAAACTGTATTGCGATGCCGATTTACCGCAGCTGCAATCTCGCCAATACCTTTACCTGCAAGTCTCATTCCAACATTTTTCCACGCTCCTCATCCATAAGTTCACTTCCACGTGACATGTTCAACTACAGGGTGGACCAAAAGTCACGCCTGCGTGTAAAAATTTAATAACTTTTTTGTTTATTAATATTTTTTATTTTTTTTTTCAGATTTTATTCATCGATTCGTGTTACACCACCATGCAAAATTTATCGACTGAGCAACGAACGAAAGTGGTAGAATTTTACTTTTCCAATGGGTGTTCAATTAATAATTCAATTAATAATCAATTAATAATCAATAATTGGCCAGCACGTTCACCGGATTTAACTGCCCTGATTATTTTCTATGGGGTTATCTCAAAGAACGAGTGTGTGTAAACAAGCCTCAAACTATAGAGCAGCTAAAGAACAACATTGAAGCTGAGATCAGGGCAATAGAGCCTGAAACCTTGCGTGCAGTTATGCAAAACGCCTGTTTAAGAGCCCAATTGTGCATCGATGAAAATGGTGGTCATCTCTCTGACATTATTTTTCATAATTAAAATTTAGGTCATACAAAGATAATATTATATTTAATAAAAAAATCAATAAAAAATAATAATAAACAAAAAAATTATTAAATTTTTACACGCAGGCGCGACTTTTGGTCCACCCTGTACAAACAAAACTGTGAATGAAACGTTTCTTAGAATATATTCATAGCGATCACTGTGGTCACGTACAGAAAGATATTTTATACTAAACACCCGAGAAAATAGAATTGTTCACTTTAAAGTGTCAGAAACGCGAATGCACACATACATTTTCTATTGAATTGCAAACTTACAGCGATAATCATAGATAACGGGACTACAAATAAAGGCCAAAAGAGAAAAAAAGTATATGATAAAGAGAGGGGAATATTATCGAAAAAAATGTATATGGTCGTCATTAAATTACAGTTACTTTTCAGAATGAAAGAAAAAAATTATGTTGCCATATAAATATTTGACAGAGGTACATTGTGATATTCGTACATACGCACACACTTTTCGTTGCTCTCTTGCTATCTCATTTGTATATACGTATAAGTACGTCATTATTCTCTTTGTTCTGAGAGTGCTTGGCACCCGCATTTTATTTGACATACCTTTCACAACAATAAAAAAATTGTGAACATATAAAATCAAAAATCATCTTCAAGGTCAAAATCGCAAAAAAATACAGCAGACAGTAGTCCGAGGCCTTCGGCCACGGACTGTCCCTGCAGGCTGTGTCAGAGACACGACCATTAAATTTAACGTAGAATACGCCATCCGATAAGACAGAAAACATATATAACAATAAATGATAAATAACATAAGCAAATGAATTTATTTATTTGATAGTTATTTTTGATAATATACATAAGCTTATGGTAGGAAAAATAGGATAAATATGTTTTTAAATTAAAATAGTAAGGATAAATGATAAATAACAGACGCAAATGAATTTGATTATTTGAAAGTTACTTTTGATAATATGGGCTTATGATAGGAAAAATAGGATAAAAAAAAATATATGAAGCCTGTGTTAGATAACACGGGCGCATAGGTCAGACGTAGAATACGTTAGTCATTTTGCAATTAAAATATATGAATTAAATATAATTTTTGATAAATGATTTATATCTATCAAATTTATCTTTAATTTTTATGTTAAAAATTTAGGATAGTTTTTAACAAAATTTGGGTACACTTTATATCAATTCGATGCACTTTTGAAAACAAGTGTAAATACTGCATGTGGCAACACTGGTTCTGTACTGTTCACATAAAACATGCATTGTCATTATACTTCTTCTCTTTCTCACACTAGTTCTGATGTTATAATACATAAAATACAAAGCATATGAAAATTAATAAAAAAAATTTGAAGGAGTTAAATTTTGATTTACTGATAGAATCAAAAAAATTATATGTAGCAATATGATTATTTAAATACAAATCAAAAGAAGACATATTAAATATGTTACGACCATACTTGAATTTTCTTCAATGCATGCATAAAGTATTAAAAACTTATAATGAAAGTGACAAACATTTTCTCAAAATTTTGTGCTCCAGATCAACACCCCTACCTTACCGTATAACGTATTCTACGTTAAAAGTTATCTCGCCGTTTCCTCATAATCAATGAAATAAAGCTTACAGCAGTTACAATCTGACATGACTCCCTATACCGTAAGGTAAGACGTATTCTACGCCAAAATGTATGAATTAATTTTTTCACATATTTTTCATAATTATATATCCATCTTAAATTCAAATTCACATTTAACATTTTGTTTCACTTAAATACATAAGTAGATATACGAAATTTCAATATTTCATCAATCAAAACAACAGCCGAAGGTTTGTGTCCACACTGAAACAGCAGCATAGTTTGTGTTCACGCTACAAACTCAAACACTCAACCAAACACCACACATATGTTTGAGTGTATGTGTTTAAACAATTTTCATTTGAGAAATTTAAATATTAGGAAGATATCAACCAATATGAAATGTATATCAAACGAAAGATAACATCTTCATTTACCTACAAAAAAAAATTTAAAACAACAATAACAATCTGACATGACTCCCTATACCGTAACGTAAGACGTATTCTACGTCAAAAAAGGCGTTCAATGAAATTACGTTTATTCAAATAATATTAATACTTAATAACACTTAAAAATATTTAAAGACAAGTCTCATTATTTTCTTGCTTAATACAACAAAATGCTATACGCAGCTAAAGCACGCCGCCGCTTCTATGTAATCAGTCGGCCGCGTAAAGGTCTACGTGAGACGTTTACGCGGCAAAATATTTTTTTTAAAGACTCTGGAACTATGATGATGAATATTAAATGTATCCACCACAATGTCTTTAACAAATGTTAAACCTAATGAAAATATTTCAAAACTGCTAATATTTTTAAACTGATTTTAAAATATAATCGCATTTGCTACTCACAGAGAAGGTCATTTGATACTGAGTATCTGCGCTATGAAATCGTCGTTTCTCAGAAATTTAATACTTTTTGTTGTTGTCAGAAATTGAAAATATTTCAAATACACACATGCGTATACATATGCATGTTCGTATAAATCCTTGATATTTTTAATATTTCTACAAATTAAAAATGAAACCACAGGTTCACGCACATTCGCTGACAATGGCAACAGAAAATGGTGGAAAATGCACACAGAAAATCACTACTACTCTCATTGTATTTAGTGTTCGCGTGTGTATGTGTGGGACATTTTTTATTTCATTTCACTTTAGCTTTATTTATACTTGTGTGCAACAATTTTTTATTCTGTTTCCACTTTACGAGAAAGCAAGTAACCCACCAAACCAAATGCTCCGAAATCGCAAAGAATATGTTAGGACTTTTTGTAAAACGTTACCGATTTGGGAACAGGATACCGAAAGGATTCATCGAGAAAAGGCTATTGTTTTGCCAATAAATCTTTTAGATATCTAACTGAAAGCCTAAGTAATAATCTTGGGAAATTCTGTTTATTGTGCCGATACTTTGAACTGAAATCTGAATGAAATCTAAACAGCAGTCACAGTTTACAGGACATATACTACATTTATCTGGTTGTTTGGAAAAATTTCTGTAAAACTTAAAAAATCAAAATCCTTCGAAATTTCCTTGGTACTTCGATACGAAGTCTGCAGGACAACGAACAGATTTCCAACGAAAATCAGAATGGTTTGACATCAGACAGTGTTGGTAAATTAGGATTCGATAAGAAGTCCTGCAGGACTATACACAGACTTCAACGATAAACAGAATTGTCTGACATCAGACAAAGTCTGGAAATTTGGTTTGCTGGGAAGAAAGTGAATGTTTTTGTGTGAGTGTAAACGCCAGTGTGAGTTATACTCTCTCTTACCACACACATATAACCAGCGTGCATTTGTGGTGCTGTGTTGGGTTGGGTGCTGTGCATAATGGGGGGGAATATAAATTATTTAGAATATCAATTGCTATATTATTTTTAATGATGAAACAAATATTGCCAGTAAAAATTAACAATATTTAATGTTATTATAACTCTTTTCCATGCTAGTTTTGTTGACTTTGTATGTTTTATTTATTAATGTCTTTCTGTTGTTATTTTATACTTTGATTCAAGATCATACTTGGATTATTTAAAATATTTGGAATACGTAATGTTGATTATCCAACACTCATTACCTTGAAATGTTATTAAATCTCATAAACTGTAATTTTTGTTGTACTACCTATGAGCTATACGCTGAAAAATCTGGATTTTTTGTTGTTTGAATGCAAACTTGGAATATGGTTGGAGCTTGTCGCAAATATAGTATATTTGTGTCCAAATATATCGTGTTTTCTATTCAATATTACACGGTGGAAACATTAATTAATATTACAGTGCGACAAATGAGCAGTTTTTCTTTAGGGCCTCAACGAAACGAACAAATTGTGAAAACCCATTGACGAGGTATCAGAAACCCCCACACGGTTTTGGCCCTGTTCATCACAATTTTTTTTGTATGCCAAAGAAGAATTCAGCAATATATTCCAAACCATTACATATTTGTCATTACAACGTTTTACACAATTATAGCTCATTCATCGCTGCACAATGATGACTAATACACATTTTCTAACCAATGCACCGCCACTTCGACAAATGACGAAACGTCAAACCAAATTTAATCTTTTTTGGATTTCTTGGAAATTTTCCAGCATACGGTAAATAATTTGGGGTAACTGTTGTAGAAGCTATAATAGCCTACAAAATTCTTGATAACTTTGCAGAATGCGCTACTCAACAAAAGTTATATTTAGTACTCTAAAATTGCTGTAGAAATGTAATATATTATAATTTTTTTCGTTTTTTCGCATATTTATTATTTATTATAATGAATCTTATTACTATAAATCCACAATTAAGAAACACTGGACTCATCGGGAATTTACACACACATTCATGAATAGTTATGAATCACTGACTTTGAGAATAATGAAAAAATACAGATTCACACTAACATGATAGACTCTCTCTTCGTCCCTGTTCTATTCTCTTGCTGTCGAGAGAGTATAAACAGTGCAACAAAAGCAGTTTTTTTTTGTGTCACAAATACATATATATTTGGGCCGCAAACACATATATTATAACATATTTATTTATTTATTTATTTATTTCGTCTATGGATACAATTTTATCCTTACAGACTAGCATCTTAAAATCTAAAAATTATATAATAAAAATTACTTTAATAAATTATTTAACATAATTTTAAAATGATGATGTGGCAAACTTAGATCTAGTTGTTTAGAGTATTCATTAAATAATCTGAGGGCTTTAGTTTACGATTCATTTACATTATTTCTAAGCCTTCTGGAAGGTAAATTTATCTTTATAACTTCCAGCAAATCCTGACAATCAACAAATCCCCAAATAATCCCATGCAAGAAATTAATTGACAACACATTTCTTCTAACTTCTAAAGTTTTCATACCAATTAAGATACATTTATCCGGATATGATGGAATCAAGCTCGAATGAACTGGTGTAGAAAAATTCAAAAATGAAAGAGCAAATTTTATAAACTTTTTTTGAATTCTTTTTACACGATTAATGTGAACTTTCGCCGAAGGCGCCCATATAAACGTAGCGTATTCCAACTTAGACCTTACAAACGCAAGAAATAATGTTTTTTTGGTGTAATGGTCAAAGCATTTTTCACAATTACGACGAATAAAAGCCAACACTGAATATGCTTTAGGAATTATATAGTTCAAATGATTATTAAAAGACAGTTTAACATCAAAAACAACTCCTAAATCTACAATTTCATCAACTGCTGATAAAGTACAGCCCTTAATTTTGTATTGAATAGCAAACACAATGTGTTTTCACACAAGTATATTATATTTGCGACATGCTCCAAACACACGTTGTCTTTGCATCCAAACAACAAAAAAAGTCATATTTTTCAGCGTGTGAGTATGATGAGAAAAATATTAGGTTAGTAGAAAAATTATGATTACTGAAACAGGAATAAATATTATGATGTTTACTATGACTTGTATTGTTGCAGAAAAGTGTTTGCAAAACTTTTATATTTTTGTAGCCGCTATTTAATCTTTGAAAATTATTCCACTACCGTCTGTAGTGCAAAGATTAGCGTGCTTGGCTTTTGTACATGAGAAAGCTTTTTCGATCCCAACTCTACCACCTTACATATAATTCGAAGATGGTCATCTCCTAATGTGACAGCGACACTATGGAGTAATTAACCGTGAAAAAGCATCCCAAAACTCCGTTCGAAAACTGTAGGTACCAATGGGTGAATGTAAAACTAGAAAGTGCCCAACTCACTGATTATGATAAGCTCTACCCTGTCCCTTTCTAGTCTGTAAAGAATTGTATTCTAAAGACTGAATAAAGAAATAAATAAAATACTTAATTTATCTAAAGAATAACTAAGTTCCGCCGAAAAATCATGTAGAAAAGATGGGTTATAAAACACCGACTTAATATCCCAAAATAAATAAGAGCTTTACACATATAAAGGGACTTTTAAGGAATCTCACCTCGTTTTCTTAGCTGCAAATATTTTTAGGGAAATATAAGCAGCTTGTGTTGAAACCTACATGCTATTTCCGCACTGACCACATTGCCTATCTTCCGTTGAGAGGTTCCGATCGGTGAATCTTAAAAGTAGCAAGCTCAGCATATATTCATTTCTTAAAACAACTCTAGTACGTCAATGAAGCTGGCAAAGATCTTACCAAACCCCTCGATACCTGGCAAGGCAACAAAAAAGACGACAATCATTCGAGCGACCCCTTCAATATCCTAATGTAGATCATGCGGTGAAAATCAATAAACATGAAAACCACAATCATTATCAAAACCCAGAAGTTCTGCAAGAAGCTACTATATTCATGAATCTAGAACGAATCGTTGATTGTGGTTTCGTGGGTCAGAAATTTCTCACACTTGGTACAATATGTTAACGTCGACAACCAATTTAATTTCAGTTGAGTTTGTATACCTCGGATACGCTGTAATCAGAAACAACACCATCAGCTAGGAAATCTGATGAATAGCTTAGGGTTCTGATGACTGGCTTAGGTTCAAGTCCGAAATTTTTCAATTACAACTTACATGTATTTCAATACTTACACTTCCTTCGAAATTAAGTTGAATACGGGAGCCGCGACTGCAAGTCCGGCAAGTCAATGCTATCGTACGCATTAGACGAGTCGAACAATACATTAGCATTAAGATTTGATTGTACGTTTTTGTTTAACCCATTCTGAGCCACATTGCAAACTGTTTGAATTTATTTTTTTTAATATTTAGGTTCCGTTGAACTCAAACTCATCGTCAGAGTTTCGCTATTTCGTACAGTTTTACCGATATCGGCTGTTCGAGAAGTGGCAAGATGGTCATTTGAACTACCCGAAATTTTTTAAACCGATCGAAGGCATCTGGTGCTTCAACAAAAACCTATGTGTAGCTTTTTCTTCAAAAGTGATATATTTTTGAAAAAAATCTTTTAATGTGACTCATTTCTCCTTTAGAA
Organism: Phaonia tiefii; assembly: GCA_963931995.1. Classification (NCBI taxonomy): domain Eukaryota; kingdom Metazoa; phylum Arthropoda; class Insecta; order Diptera; family Muscidae; genus Phaonia; species Phaonia tiefii. Next base: position 290,685,757 of record OZ008368.1, read on the forward strand.
ATTTGTTGTAATTTTAAGGTGTTTTCAACACCCCCAGAGACCATAAAGGGGAAGTGGGGTGAGCCGTGCAATTATTTTTTGAAAGCCAACAAAATTTGCTATAGTCCTGCATTATTGCGATTTCGATTCTCTATACATCGTCATAGAAAAATATTGGGTTGCAATTAGGTGTTCAAATACGTTGAAACTCGAACAGTGGCTCAAAATGGGTTAAAGAAGAGAGAAGAAACATATCGCATATATTAATATGCGTGGGGGTGTTTCTGTTCGTTTTACACAAACGGTTTGTATATTTGCCGCAAAAATCTAATTATAAAATTTTTCAGTTAAACAAAAGTTAATTTACAGCAATACAAAATCTTTACAGCGATACAAAAATTTTTCTGTCCTTTTTGTTTTTTTGGATGCAAATACAACGTGTGTTTGGAGCATGTCGCAAATATAGTTAACTTGAGTCCAAACACATCGTGTTTGCTATTCAATAATACATGTTGTAGACACAATAATTAATATGTTATAAGGTATGTGTTTGTGGCCCAAATATAGTTGTGTTTGGGATACAAATACAGCTGTGTTTTTTGCAGTATTTACTCTTTACTTTACTTGTAACATATATAGGCGCGGGTACGGACTTTACTCGCAAAGTGAACACATCCAGACACAGTTTATTCGACTGAGTTTGTCCGACTGGGATCACAGATTGTTTGGGGTTAAACTCCTCCGAAACGGCAGGACCGATTTGTATGAAATTTTGTGTGCATATCGGGTAGGTCTCAGAATCAGCCAGCACCTATTTTTCATACCCCTAAATGATAAGGGTGATCCACCCCTAAATAGAACACAGATTTGTCCGACAGCGAAACACAGATTGTCAAATGGCGAATTCTTGTCTTGTGTGGGTGCGGAGCACTCTCAGAGCAAAGAGAATAATGACGTTGTTATACGTATATAAAAGTGAGATTGGAAGAGAGCAACGAAAATTGTGTGAACTTGTGTTGCGTATATACGAACATACCAATGTATGTATCACAGGTGTCTGTTGCTTTGCATTCTCTATCTTTTTTGTGGGAATAAAACAAAAAGTATTAAGTAAGTCAGTATTATAATGACACATGTGGTTGCACTGGTATTTAAATAATTTTAAGGATTAATATTATTTAAATGTAAAGTCGTCATAGAATTGAACGCTGTTTTTTATTTTCCAATGTAACATTTACTACTGTGTTCATAGAAATCGAACAGGTACCGTGTAACAAAAAGGTGTTAACACAACGCCCGTGAGTTCGGACACTGATTGGATTTTTTTGCATGAAGTCCAAATCTTGCATAGATTCACATCCGTGGGGTATGTCGGCCACTGTCCACCGCGGAACTACCGTTAAGAATTGCATAGCGGGGCTGGTAATCTATCATGCTATCATCATGTGTCCGATTCTAGGTAGCCACCGATTTTTCGCCTAGGCGGCACTCTATCTACCGTTGATAGAAGCTTCCTCCTGGCCGGCTTTGGACCGCCTACATTGTGTAGCAGCCCGTCAGGTGAGGACTAACTTCCGTCTGCTTGTGTCCCTACGTAACTAACAAGTTGTAGGTGTGTTACTGTATTTTTGCATTACTTTCGGTCAGTGATTCATAAAAATTCCTAAATCCGTGTGTATATTGCAGACTAACTGAGTATTTTTTACATCCGTTACGTTTTAGTTTCATATATTCAGGCGTCAATCGGTCATCAGACAGTGGATAGCAAATGCGCTTGGTTGCTGAAGTAAACATGCTGTGGAAAAAAATGTATATTGGCAGAATATATTTGTGATCAGTGAAACGGAAATAAATAATTGGTGTTGTTGTGGGGTACCATTTGCGAAAATTTAATGCAAATTGAACAACAATTATAGCGTTTGCTAACGTTGAAACCTGTTGAAATCAAAAAAAGTGAGAAACGTGAGAAAATAAGAAGAAACAAAAAAGCACCAGATTCTCATTGGATGAAAAATATTCCTTTAAGGTAGTAAATGTAGGAATGCCGGCTTAAGTCTTTTTAGTTTGGCAGTAATTGGTTAAAAATATAGATTTATATTGGTAAATATCGTATGTATATTGAAATCAAAATATTATTAAATTTTGGGAGGAAAGTACAAGGTGGCGCAAAAGTAATCCTTCTATCAGAAAATGCTATAAATTTTGCGATTGGCCCCTAATGTCAGTTCTGTTTTGACATTTGTGTAGTAAACACATGCGAAATACACGTTAATAAACAATGTTACGCTACACTGCTCCAGAACGCGGAATATTGCTGACTATTTATTTGACCAATAATCGGTCGGTGACTTTTGCACAACGTGAATTTCGTCGCAGATTTCCTGGCCGTCCAACGCCTACTGGTGAAACACTGCGACGTTTAGACGCTCGCCTCGAAGAGACTGGCACAACACGAGATGCTGCTAGGCGTGGCAGACCCCGGATTAGCCGTTCTGCAGAGAATATTGCTGCTGTAGCCGAGGATGTCATGGAAGCGCCGTCGACATCGACCAGACGACGTGCCACGCTACAGAGCAATGATCAACGAGTTCTTTTTGCCGCAACTTGATGAATTGGGATTGGAAAACATGTGGTTCCAACAGGACGGTGCAACGGCATACACTGCATGTGCCACAACCGATATGCTGAAGGATGCATTTCCCGGGCGCCTAACCTCCCGTTTTGGCGATTTGCGCTAGCCAGCAAGATCGCCTGATTTGACCGCTCCAGACTTCTTTTTGTGGGGCTTTTTGAAGTCGCGGGTTTATGTCAACAAGCCTCAGACTCTCGCAGCTCTTAAAGACAATACCCGTCAAGAATGTGCAGACGTATCGCAGGAAGTTTTGGCGAAAGTGATGGAAAATGCCATAAAAATGGCTCAAACTACAATCAACTGTGGCTGCGGCCATTTACATGACATCATATTCTCGACTTGATGTAAAAAAAATTAAAAGACCAAATAAAAATAATCCACAAGAAGAATCAAAGTTTTTAATTTTTTTTTTAAATCACAGCCAAAAAACATCGGAAGTTTACTTTTGCGCCACCTTGTATATGGAGGTTTGTGAAGAAACACACAAATGCATCCCCGTAATTAATGGCATCATACATTCCTTTGTAAGGCATACTTGGTGTATCCATCTGATATTTGAACCTATGATATCAGTAAAAATTAAAGGCTAGGTCATGCAAATGTTATATCTATAGTTCTTATACTGTTTTTATTTTCACATATTATGCAAATTGTAATTCAATATTTGGTCCATTCTCTCTCAATGTGCGCCCCACTGTGCAGTGGTTATGTTCGTGGTAAACGTGTGTGCTGCGTGCCGCTAACTAAACGTAAGTATGTGCTTGGGAGTGTGCATGCTAGTGGGTACGATATCTGTGTGTTTGTAATGCGGTCATAAATACTTAAAATTCAATTTCAATTCTTAAAAGGATGCAAAGGTAAACATTTGTACTTTCCACTGGCTACAAATGGATGGGTGTATAAATACAGGTGTATGCACAATATGTGTCTACATGCACCGTGCGACCGAGTATAAAGCCCTCCATTCAAGTTCGTGTGAATTGTAGTGTGCAACAAAAGGTTTAGCGATCGACCGATGAATACTTCCAAATCTGTGGAGATAGTAGGTGTGTTTTTTTATGTGCCACTATTTTGAAATGTATTTTTTAAAGGAGAACATCGCTAGGCTGTATGTGCCGATTGCTTGCCAGAATAACTTGTCGCTAACAATTACACAGCTTCTTAACTTAATGGTATATGAGAGCCATCAGCACCTGCAGATTGTAACTCGCTTAGTTTTTAGTACTGTAGGTTCTTTTTGTCAGTTCAAAACAAAACAGTGCAAGTATAGTCAAGTATTGTAGTATGTGATTTGTATTGTTCATGTGCATAAAATCCACGGGCTGCATATAAATTCTGGTTATCATTTGCTTTAGATGATAGGGACCCGGATTTGAATATGTCTAAGCAGTTGTAGTTTTCTGTGTGTGTAAGATAAATTTAAATATTAATCCAAAATTGAGTCAAAAGGCAATCGTAATACTAGTGTTTTTAAAGAATAGAAAAATATTGGACGTACCATTTTGTCTAATTGATATTGTTTATTAACGGGTGGTCCAAATAACAGTATCTTTATAAAAACTACATAAAATTAAGTAAACAAATTTTTGCCCCGTCGTGGTGCCTTGTTCGATGATGTGTGTGACATGGTACGCCATCCTGCTGAAACCTAAGATTATCCAAGTTCATATCTTCCATTTCATCCCATAATAAGTCCTTAATCGTAACTCTATAGCACTCGCCGTTGACTGAAATGCGTTTCCAGCAGTATGTTCGAAACAAATGGGCCAATGATGCCACCACTCCAGCATGCCCCCTAAACTGTCACTCTAAGGACGCATTGGCATCTCGAAAATGACATGCAAAGGTATGGCAATTTTGTTTGTTGTCATAGATGCCGAGACGAAAATGTGCCACGGTATAAAATACGATTTTTCGGTCAAATTCGATATCCTATTGAAACTTTTGTAAAGCCTCAACTGAGAAGCTGTAACGAAGAGGATGGCGTTTGCCTCCAGTTATCGTAATTCAATTCATTGGACCATGTAATCAAATAATCTGAGATCTTTGTGCTGGGATTTTCTTTGTGGATTTTGTTGAAAGAAAATAGAATCAATTCAGAAGACTTTAAAGTAGTATAGATTTGTGTTTCTCCAAGAAGAGTTAAATAGTTTACGAAAATGTCCGCCATTGATTATAACTGTATACAAATGCACTTTCTCCTTCGTCATAAACAGCTTTCTTCTTTTTGTCGCAACACTAAATTGTGAGAATGTGTTAGAAACGTGTTTTTTCATTAATTGCGGGAAAGTGTTAACTTTTCGAGTTATGTATGATTATTATCATCCAACCGCCGTCATTATGATGAAACACTTAGCAAAATCGAGAACCACTTAGCAAATCTGCTTACATACAACTTCGCTACCGGTAGAACTTTAACGAATTTCGTATCATTTCATACAGCAACAACTCTCTGAGATTGTAATCGGAGTTGGCGATATTTGTATGACTCTGATTCCGCCTCATGGAGCCTAATTATATGAGACGATAATCATCCAAAAGGTTCAATTAAATTCAGTCACTTCAAATCAACGTAAATAGATCAATTAAATTCAATTCAACTCAGTTCAATTGAGTTCAGTTCAATTCAATTCAATAAATCTCAAAATTTCTAAAAAAACTCAATTCAATTTAATTCAACTCAATTCAATTCAGCACAATTCAATTCACTTCAATCCAATTCAATTCAAGCCATTTCAATTCAGTTCAACTCAATACAATTCAATTTAATTAATTGTAATTAAATTCTGTTCAATTCAATATAATTCATTTCACTTCATTTCATTTCATTTCAATCCAACTCAATTCACTTCAATTAAATTGAATTCAATTTAATCCAATTCAATTCAATTTAAGCCATTTCAATTCAATTCAACTCAATGGAATTCAATTCAATTTAAGTCAACTCAATTCAGTTCAGTTCAATTCAATTCAATTCAATTCAATTCAATTCAATTCAATTCAATTCAATTCAATTCAATTCAATTCAATTCAATTCAATTCAATTCAATTCAATTCAATTCAATTCAATTCAATTCAATTCAATTCAATTCAATTCAATTCAATTCAATTCAATTCAATTCAATTCAATTCAATTCAATTCAATTCAATTCAATTCCATTCAATTCAATTCAATTCAATTCAATTCAATTCAATTCAATTCAATTCAATTCAATTCAATTCAATTCAATTCAATTCAATTGAATTCAATTCAATTCAATTCAATTCTATTCTATTCAATTCAATTCAATTCAATTCAATTCAATTCAATTCAATTCAATTCAATTCAATTCAATTCAATTCAATTCAATTCAATTCAATTCAATTCAATTCAATTCAATTCAATTCAATTCAATTCAATTCAATTCAATTCAATTCAATTCAATTCAATTCAATTCAATTCAATTCAATTCAATTCAATTCAATTCAATTCAATTCAATTCAATTCAATTCAATTCAATTCAATTCAATTCAATTCAATTCAATTCAATTCAATTCAATTCAATTCAATTCAATTCAATTCAATTCAATTCAATTCAATTCAATTCAATTCAATTCAATTCAATTCAATTCAATTCAATTCAATTCAATTCAATTCAATTCAATTCAATTCAATGCAATTCAATTCAATTCAATTCAACTCATTTCAGTTCAATTCAATTCAATTCAATTCAATTCAATTCAATTCAATTCAATTCAATTCAATTCAATTCAATTCAATTCAATTCAATTCAATTCAATTCAATTCAATTCAATTCAATTCAATTCAATTCAATTCAATTCAATTCAATTCAATTCAATTCAATTCAATTCAATTCAATTCAATTCAATTCAATTCAATTCAATTCAATTAAATTCAATTCAATTCAATTCAATTCAATTCAATTCAATTCAGTTCAATTCAATTCAATTTCAATTCAATTCAGTTCAATTGTATTATATTTTTATTTTTTTTTTTAATTAATTTTTATTTGATCATTAAATTTTTATTCAAAATTTAAATATTAAACCCACGAAGCCATTCGGCTTGTCTGCAGGATATTACAACACAATTCCATTCCATTCAATAAAATTCAACTCAACTCAATTCATTGCAGTTCAATTCAATTCAATTCAATTCAATTAAATTCAATTTTTTTTTTTTTTTAAATTTTATTGAATAATAAAATATAATTTACATTACAAATGCTTATTCCCCCGCGAAGCCTTACGCTTGTATGCAGGGATATACAAATATGCAGAAGTATATATAAAAATAAAAAAAGTTATAATTCAAATTTACAGATCTTATAAAAACTTCTACATCTATTAGTTACGATGTTCATTCATTGCGAATTTATTAAATAATTTTTAATTGTTGTTTTACGCTTAAATTTATTTTGTACGTTTAAAATATTTAGAATATTTCTAGGCATTGCATTTAATATAGTTGGTAATTGTACATCCAAGGTGCTTCTCCCATGTTTGTTTTTAAATTTTGGTGTTTTAAATCTTCCTTCATCTCTTCTTCTCGTGCTATATCGATGGTCTATTGTTTCCAAAAGGTTCTCATCTTGGAATTCGTTGAGTATAGCTGATTTATATATGCTCTTAAAATTTAGTATATTTTGTTGCTGCATGAATAATTTGATTTGAGTTTCTGAATTGTTAGTTGTTAGTTGTGTTGTGTTAATTTCACGTTGTATATTTTCTTTATTTTTCATTAAAATTTTAGCCATTCTGTTTTGTGTTTTTTGTAGAATATTGCAATGTGAGGCGTTTCCAAATGCTGTTATTCCGTGGCGCATGTACGATTCAGCCAGCGAAAAATAGGCTTGCTTGGTGACTGTTAATGGGGCGCAGTTATTTAGATGGTAAAGCACATAGGAGGCCTTAAGTAGCTTTTTGTTCAACGCTAAAATATGGTCCTTCCAGCTTAGATTTTGATCTATTATAACGCCTAAATATTTGTAGTTATCCACTAATTCAATAACAGTGTCGCATTGGTCATTATCGAAATTATGGCAGAGTTTGTTTTTGTGTAGGCAGTCTGTGTTGTGGAATTTTATGTTTATGATACTCCTTGGAATATGTGGTAATTTGATATGCATTAACTTTGATTTATTGGCATTAATTACCAAGCCGTTGTCGTGACACCACCTTGTGATCACATTAAGTTCCAATAGCATTGAGTTTACCGCGGTTTCAAGATCCTCATGTGATACTAGGATAGCCGTATCATCAGCATAGGCAAAAGTTTTGCTATTTTTTAGTTGGTTTAACATATCATTAGTATATATTAGATAGAGTATTGGACCAAGCTTAGATCCCTGTGGTACGACATGATCCAAATACTTTTCTTTGCTCTCATTTCCATCTATTTTAACCCTGTAAGATCTGAATTCAAGGTAGTTTTTAAACCAGTTAAGGCACTGTCCGCGTATACCATTTCTTTCCAAAATACATAGAAGGTTCTTATGTGACAGCGTATCAAACGCTTTGCTAAAATCAACAAAAAGTGCCAAGCAGTGCATATTGTCATTCAAAGATTTGTTTATGTGGGTGGAGAAATGGCCCAGCAGTTTATTAATATTTTTTCCTTTTTGGAAGCCATATTGTTTATTGATTATTTTGTACTTGACGAGAAATGCATTAAGACGTCTAACAATAATCTCATCAAGTATTTTCTCTACTACCGGTAAAATTGAAATTGGACGATAATTATTGTATTCGTTTTTAGTGCCACTTTTAAAAATCGGTCTTACAATTGATGTTTTTAGAATTTTGGGAATAGTGCATTCATTTAGGCTTGCGTTTATAAAATGGGTTATTATTGGGGTAAGTGTTTCCGCGTTGTATTTTATGTCTTTAGGTCGGATGCCGTCTACTCCTGCTCCTTTTCTTGAATTCAGTGTTTTTATTATGTTTATAATTTCTTCCTCATTTGTTAGTTCGACATAAATTGAATTTTCTATTCTTATTTCAGACGAAAACAGTGTTTTTATATTACAATCATGTAAAATGTTTTGTACATTTTCTTTGAACTTAATGGCAAAATTTTCAGTTACAATTTTTAAATCTTGTTTAACAAAGTTTTTTTTAATAGTTTCATCAATATTGTCCACTTTTTTGCCAATAATGTCATTTATTAATATCCAGGTTCCTCGCATGTTGTGTCTGTTTTTTATAAATTCTCTTCGACGATAATCATTTTTTGCTTTCAGAATTATCTGATTAAGTTTATTGTTGAAAATTTTGTATTCTATCGCTTTACTTAAATTTTTTTCGCTTTTTTTATGTCTTTGATAAAGTTTATCTCGCACTTCACAATAACTTAGTATTTGATCATTAAGCCAAGGATAGTCGTTTCGTTTTAACGTAGAATACGTTATACGGTAAGGTAGGGGTGTTGATCTGGAGCACAAAATTTTGAGAAAATGTTTGTCAACTTTCACCCACTTTTACTTAAATATTAAAACATATTTTAGCAATTTTTATATGTTACTCAGTTTTGGTAATATGTTTTGTTTCGAATTACATTAAAAAAATTATATGTCTATATATAAAAGTTTTATGTAGTTAAGGAAATAAATATTTAAGAGCATGATATTTTAGACTTTTTTTGTACATGCCGCTGTTGTTGTTAGTTTGTAAATGCCGGTGTTGTTTTTGTTGTTGTTGTGAAATCAAATGATTTTGGCTTTGCTGTGCTTTGTTTATTTATCGAGCAGCGTGTAAATGTGTGTGTGTGTACATTTCGTTTTGTCGGATCGGTCGGGTATTAGTTCGTTTGGATGGGAACATAAAATGAAGGGAGGGGAGCGTGGACACTTGTGTGTGCTTGAAAGTTTACAGGTCTTTGCTGTCGTTTGTTTACTTCTGCGAGCAGCGTGTAAATGTGTGTGTATCTACATTAATACAAAGGATTGGCGATGTATACGCTCACTATATCAATGGCGTTTTTTCTAAGCACATTTCTGTGAATACATTGGGAAGTAGTTGGAAAGCAGCTAATCAATTGTGCTGCCATATCATAAAATGTATTGCTGTAGCTGTACTTCAAATGAAGATGTCGCTATAATGTAATACGTTAAACTAGATATAGTTTCATCCTTAAACATATGGCATACAGTCTTCGAGCACACAAACTAAAAAATAAATTAATAAATCTTGTTCAAAACTATTCTAATCGTTTAGATCAGTGGTTTCCAAACTTATTTGGGTTATCGCCATCATTTTGGTAGTTTTGTTGTTGTCTTATTTTACTAAAAATTATACTGTACATTCATACATAAAATAACTTATCACACATAACTTATCCTATCTAAAATTAATTAACTTTAATACATGCAAACGCCTACTTATGTTACAAAAACTTAATAACTAGCTATCAGCTGTATGCGTATATATTAGATAGATTTAAATCATTTATCAAAAATTATATTTAATTCATATATTTTAATTGCAAAATGACTAACGTATTCTACGTCTGACCTATGCACCAGTGTTATCTAACACAGGCTTGTTATTTTTTGTTTTGTTTTTAATTTTTGTTTGTTTAGCATTGTGGTATATTTCTGTAAATTTATTATATATAAATTTAAATTTCTCATCACAGTTTTGATTTTGTATTGAGGTATTATTCCAATTTGTTTGATTGATTAAATTATTTACTTTGTAAGTTTTTATTCCTGTATATAGTGTTTTTTCCGTACCCTGGTTGTCAGTTACGTTTGTTTTGTTTTGTTTATTTGTTTCTCCTACACAGCCAAACAACGAATAGTGGTCAGAGATGGTAGTCAAAATCACAGCTGCATATGCGAAAGTTTTTGTTTTGTTTTTGCGCACATACATGTGATCAATGCAAGTGCCTTTGTTTTTACTCACTTCTTCTCTCGTTGTTTCGTTTACCATACTTTGTAGTCCATTAGAAGACATCATATCAATGTACATTCTTGTTGTTTTGGTTTTTTCTTTTGCAATGTCAATATTCATATCACCAATTACTATCATTGCACTGTTTTTGTGAATTTGGTTTATGCTCTGTTCTAGTTCGTTTATGAAACACTTAATGTTCGACCGCGGTGGACGGTAGACAGGTAGAAGGGTTGCTGTTTTGGTACCGAAAGTTAAATCGACGCGTAGTGATTCATAGTGTTGTGTATTTAATGTTGTTGTATAATTTATATTTTCTTTTATATATACATATAGCAATGCCACCACCTGTGCCTTCTCTATTTAGGAAAACACTGTTAAAATTATTAATTAAGTAGAAATAATTTTCCTCATCCGTTATATTTGTTTCTACCAGTATTATAATTTCGATTGATTTAATAATTTTGTTTAGATATACAAGTATAGTTGAAAAATTTTTTCGTAAGGAACGAATATTCATGTACACAAATGACAATGGATAATTCAAAAAATTGTCATTAATTTCATTAAAGTTGTATAGAGATTTGGTTTGATTATTCATTTTAATTCAAGATAATAAATTCACCCAATTCAATGTTTAATTATTTTTCTCTTTAAGAGGTTTATTAATAATAATTAATTTTTTGTGGTGCTCTTTATTTTGATTAGGCTTTTGTGGTATAAATTTTAAATCGCTTTATAATTACGAGTCTCTTTCTCACTATGTTTCTATTTTTTAATTTTATTATTATTGTTTTATATTTTTTGTTAACAAATTAATTTTATATCGGATTCATTGTTCAGAATTACAATCGATGTTTTCTCTATTTTTCGCGCATATATTTCCCCATTACTGATCCAGACAAATTTCCAATTGGCCTCTTTAGCCTTTGTCTTTGCTAACCAAAGCAATCGTCTTTTTTGCACAGTCAGCTGATCATTAATATATATATATTTATGTTTATCACTGCCATCATCATTGTTGATACCATCTGCATCAATTCTGTGTCGCTCTATCTTACTCATAATTTCTCTCTTCTTCCGGAGAGAGCTAAGCTCAACCACAACTTTTTTCTTTCCTTTTGTATGGTATACGTTTTCAACATCAGCTTCCTTCAACTCCAAATTCAGATTTGTTGCTATTCTTTTAACAACGTCGACCGCACTCAAATCTTCGTTGTTTATGTTATTTATTTCAATGTTCTTCTCTATTAGCTTCTGCTCTAATTTGCAAATTCTCATTTCCATCTCGCTCATCCTTTTATCTTTATCCACATTTTGTTGCTGCAGCTCAATGACCTGACTGCTGAGGTTAGAAACATTTTCGTTTATATGTATGAGTGTTGTTTGTTGAATTTGTAGTTGGGCGCTAAATTCAATTCAATTCAGTCGAATTCAATTCAATCCAATTTAATTCAACTCATTTCAGTTAAATTCAATTCAGTTCAGTTCAGTTCAATTCAATTCTATTCAATTCAATTCAATTTAACTCAATTTAATTCAATTCAATTGAATTTAATTTAACTTAATTTGAATTTAGTTTAATTTAATTCAATTCCATTTAATTCAATACCATTCAACTCAATTCAATTCAGCTCAATTCAATTCAACTCAATTCAGTTCAATTCAATACAATACAATTCAGTTCAATTCAGTTCATTAAATTGAATTCAATTCGTGTCAATTCAATCGAATTTAATTCAAGTCAATTCAATTCACCTCAATTACATTCAGTTCAATTCAATTCTATACAGTGCAGTTCAGTTCAATTCAATTCACTATAATTCAATTAAATTATATACAATTCAATTCAATTCAATTCAATTCAATTCAATTCAATTCAATTCAATTCAATTCAGTTCAATTCAATTAAATTCAATTCAGTTCAATTCAGTTCTATTATATTCAATTCAATTCAGTTCAATTCAATTCAATTCAATTCAATTCAATTCAATTCAATTCAATTCAGTTCAATTAAATTTAATTCAATTCGAGTCAATTCAATTTAATACAACATTCAACCCAATGCAATTTAATATAGTTGTATTCAATTCAATTCAATCCAATTTAATTCAAGTCAATTCAATTCACCTCAATTACATTCAGTTCAATTCAATTCTATACAGTGCAGTTCAGTTTAATTCAATTCACTACAATTCAATTCAATTCAATTCAGTCAATTCAATTCAATTCAATTCAATTCAATTCAATTCAATTCAATTCAACTCACTTTAATTTAATTCAATTCAATTCCATGGAACTCAATTCAGTTCAATTCAATTCAATTTAGTTCAATTAAATAAAATTTAATTCAATTCAATACAATTCATTTCATTTCATTTCATTTCAATTCAATTCAGTTCAATTCAATTCAATTCAATTCAATTCAATTCAATTCAATTCAATTCAATTCAATTCAACTCAATTCAATTCAATTCAATGCAAGTCAATTCAATTCAATTCAATTCAATTCAATTCAATTCAATTCAATTCAATTCAATTCAATTCAACTCATTTCAATTCAATTCAACTCAATTTAATTCAATTCAATAAGCGAGTTCGTAACTGGGTACGTCTGTATTTTGTTTCCCGATTACGATTGTCATCTCACCTCACTCCTTCATCCTTCAGCGTAAGCAAAGATTGTAGTAGCTATTTTTATACATTACCATTTGTTTCGCTTTGGATCACTTTACATGTTTCTAATATATCATCATTTGATCATCGATGATTTCTAAACCCCATTACAAATTTTACCACTGGGATAGTAACCTGCCGAACCTAAGATCAGAAGTAATTTAATCTCTAAATCGGTGCCTAATTAAAAAAGTGAGCAACTTAAACCAGAGTGCCATGATATGGCTGTCTATAACCAAAAGACCGTGGCGAAAGCCTGAGCTGGCATTTATGCTTACGAATCTACCTGTGTATTATCTAGGAGGTACACAAGCTTTAAAAATTATAAACATGTATTTTGTGCCTCTGGATAACTGAATACATTTCAATATGCGTGTTTGAAATCTTAATACGTTCATTGAATGTTATGAAGTTATGGCATGTGCCATGCATTTCTCTTTCCAGTTGCCATGTTGAGGAATTTCTTCGAACAAGAAACCAACAAGTGCATCCATGCCTACCCAGGCATGTGGAGAGCTCGTTATGTACCGACATATGCACATTTGTAGTAGACAATTGTTAGCATTTTCAGACTGTGCCTGGTAGACCAAACAGATGTCACGGCAGTGGTTAAACAAAGTCGGTTATGCGCCACATAGAGAGCGTGCGTTAAATGTTTGATACCTCAGATCGTTTTCAATTTGTGTATGTGTGTTGGTTGTAGGCATTGTAATGCGGCCGTAAGTGCAGCCCCAACCGTACACAAAGTATATTAGACCACACAATGCAAATACACGATTGCAGTGCAGTGTAGTTTGTGTGCGAAGGTTAGCGTTTCCACGAAATCACTTACAATGATGTTTTAACTTGATGTTGCCACAGCGTCTACAATAGTACGTCGTGACAAGGATGCCATTGTTTGCAGTCATCTGAGGTAACGTGGCAAGAAGAAGAAAGACCTTGAACTCCCACTTCAAGTGGATGCGCTCGCTCAAACATTTGTATACTGCAATATTATTTAATTTAAAAGTAAAGTTAAAAGAAAAATAATTTGTTTAATATCATTATAAAGTTGCAAATATAATTATGCTGTGGTGAAGATGATGAAGACGTTGAAGTCGTTTTTTCTTGGTAAAAGATAAATGAGGTAAAGTGCAAAAATATGTTTGCCACAAAACGTTAATGTGAAATTCTATGTTTTATTAATTTAACTAAGATTGTTGAATAATATTATACGATGTTACCAAAAACAGTGAATGTATGACAAAATGTATATTTTGATTTGATTCATAAAAATTTTAATTAATTATTTTATTTTAAATGTAAATACGTGCATGGATCAAAGTGGTCGTTTGGTTTTGCAATCACACGTTTCCCAGTGTCCACAGTGAACCATTAGTCGGTCAGCCAGAACATTTTATTCACTAACTCTGACTGATTTGTATACATGTTGATGTCAGTATCTTTAACTACTTTGCATATTCATATTAAGAAGGAGCCCATCAAACTTATAGTTATCCCTTTATCGTGCTCGTATAGGATAAGAAAATCTTTCTGATATCACAATCACTGTTCTTGATGTGTTTGATACAAATTGATTTTATTTATTTAGATGAACATGAATAATTTGATGTTATAACAAAATTAGAAGTAAACACAATCTGCATTGGGATCAATAGTAACCCAGTGAAACATGTTTTACGAAAATATTAGCTCAACAGGATAAGTTATAACGGTGGACGAAAAGAGAAACACAAAACTGGAAGATAGTGCCCAATTACTTATTTAATACCAGTCCCACATTTTGTCATATAATATTGGGGTCTTGTGTATCGATAATAAAGGGCATGTGTTGCAGAACTTTAAGTTGGCAATACTGCTTTCAGTGCTTGTCAGTTTGATAGCTATCATGGTATAATAAGTAAGGTAAACGCAATAGGAATTGTTGTAATTTTAGGCACCAACAACAGGCATTTTGTTTTTGTTTGGTGTTCCTTATCTGTCAAATTTTCTACATGTGTGTATCTACAGTAAAAGTAAACAAAAAAGTACAAAATCAAAATACAGTGAATTTGATATAAAATAAACCAATAAGCAAAGAAAAATTTCAAATCAGCTGTTCTAACGAGTTTGCCTTACTCATTCTTCCATGACAGCTGCCCTGTGATTTATGCTTTGATTGGTTGGTTCCAGAGAGTCACCACCCTTCTCAGATTTACCTTGCAAACATTTCATTAATAATTCATCTTTGCACTCATTTTTATTTTTAACGCATGTGATATTACTTTTGTTTACTAAAATAATCAAATGTCAAAAAATTACATGAGGTGTAAGGGGACACCCTGTTGGAACGAAGTTCCAACACGCCGAAGGCGCCTGTTGAAAAATACTATAATTTAAATGGATCTTTAAGAAAAGATGATAAACTTTTTTTAAGAAATTTTTTTTTATGGATTGTATTTTTTTAAAAAAAGGTATATTTTTTCTTTTTGTAAGAATGTATATTTTATTTTCCCGAAAAGGTCCGTTCGTTAATGAGAGGTACTTCTTTTAATAAAAGCTAATATTTTTTTTAAGAAAAGGTACCATTTTTAATAAAAAGTACTTTCTGTAAGACAAGAGTATGGATTTTTTTTACAAAGAAGTACATTTTTTAAGAACAGGTACTTTTAAAGAAGTGGTACTCCTTTTAGGAAAGGTTATTTTTTTTAAGAAATGGTACTTATTTTCAGAAAGGCTACTTATCTCAAGAAAAGATAAGAAAATGTATTATTTTATTTTTAAGAAAAGGTACTTTGAAGAAAAGCAATGTGTGTAAGTAAAGGTATTTTTTTAAGAGAAGGTATTTTTTTTTGAAGAAAAGGGTATTTTTTTAAGAAATGCGAATTTTTTCAAGAACAGGTACAATTTTAAGAGTAGGTACTTTTCTCAAGAAAAGTTATTTTGTTTTACATAAAATGTACTCTTTAAAGAAAAGGTAGTGTTTTAAGAAAAGGCAATTTGTTGTAAGATAATGTACTATTTTAAGAAAAGAAAAGTTATTAAAAAAAAAAATGAAACAGTAAGTGTCAGAGACTTACTTACTTACTTATCCGGTCTCGGACAACCCCGGGGGGTCAGGGACCTTACAAAACGAAGATAACATACTTCGCCAACCAGTTCGATCTTTTGCTTTATCTCTCCAGTTGGCAATACCAAGTGTACGCAGGGATTCGTCAACCTGATCCCTCCAGCGGAGTCTTGGTCTTCCTATTTTTCGTCTTCCTTCGAGTTCGGTTTCGAAAACCCTTCGCGCTGGTTCATCTTCATCCATTCTACTGACATGGCCTAGCCAGCGCAATCGCGTTATCTTGATCCGCTTAACTATGTCAATGTCAGGATAAAGCTCATACAGCTCATGATTCATGCGTCGCCGATACTCGCCGTTGTGCACTATAGGGCCATAAATGTTTCGGAGTATTTTTCTCTCGAAGACTCCTACAGATGTTTCGTCTGCTTGCGATAGGACCCAGGATTCTGCGCCATAAAGCAAGACAGGTTGAATGAGAGTCTGGTACAGCTGGACTTTTGTTACTCGAGAGAGGGCTTTATCTCTAAAGTGCTTGCTTAGCCCAAAATAACATCTATTCGCAAGCACAATTCTCCGTTTGATCTCAAGGCTGACGTTGTTGTTTTTGTTCACGGCAGATCCGAGGTATATAAATTCGTCCACTACCTCGAAGTTATAACGGTTATCAACGTTCACGCTTTGGTCTAATCGCGTGGAGGCCCTGTTCGTTGAAACCATTAATTTTGTCTTGTACTCATTCACCGTCAGACCCACTTTTGCTGACTCCTTCTCAATTCTCGAAAAAACCGCAGTAACTTCTCTAATTGTGCGCCCAGTGATATCTATATCATGAGCATACGCGAGCAGCATGTGACTTTTGCTGCTGATGGTTTTATTCATATTGACTGCAGCTTTTCTCATAATGATCTCCATTAAGATGTTAAAGAGATCGCACGATAGGGTGTCGCCTTGCCTGAGGCCTCGCTTACTTTCGAAAGGTTCGGTAAGATCCTTACCAACTTTCACTGCGGATTTGGTGTTCGTCAAGGTCATCCTGCAAAGGCGTATGAGTTTTGCAGGAATACCAAGCTCAGACATTGCTTCATAGAGTTTCTCCCGTATCGGACTATCGAAGGCTGCTTTATAATCGATAAATAGATGATAGGTGTCGATTTGTTTTTCGTGTGTCTTCTCCAGGATTTGGCGTAGCGTGAAAATCTGGTCAGTTGTCGATTTTCCAGGCCTAAAGCCACACTGGTATGGTCCAATCAGGTCAGCGATAATTGGTTTTAGTCTTTCGCACATTATACTTGATAGAACCTTATATGCTATGGATAAAAGGCTTATTCCACGGTAGTTGGCACAAATACTCGGGTCACCTTTTTTAAATATGGGACATAGTACACTGAGACTCCAATCGCCGGGCATGCATTCATCTAACCAAATTTTGCTAATGAGCTGATGCATGCACCTTATCAGCTCATCGCCGCCAGCCGTAAACAGCTCCGCCGGTAATCCAAAGCTCCTGCGGCTTTGTTGTTCTTAAGCCGGGCAATAGCTGTTAGAGACACGGCCATTAAATTTAACGTAGAATAAGCCATCCGATATGACAGAAAACATATATAACAATAAATGATAAATAACATAAGCAAATGAATTTATTTATTTGATAGTTACTTTTGATAATATACATAAGCTTATGGTAGGAAAAATAGGATAAATATGTTTTTAAATTAAAAGAGTAAGGATAAATGATAAATAACAGACGCAAATCAATTTGATTTATAGTTTTTATAATTATATGTCCATGTTAAATTCAAATTCACATTTAACATTTTGCTTCACTTAAATACATAAGTAAATATACGAAATTTCAATATTTCATCAAACAAAACAACAGCCGAAGGTTTGTGTCCACACTGAAACAGCAGCATAGTTTGTGTTCACGCTACAAACTCAAACACTCAACCAAACACCACACATATGTTTGAGTGTATGTGTTTAAACAATTTTCATTTGAGAAATTTAAATATTAGGAAGATATCAACCAATATGAAATGTATATCAAACGAAAGATAACATCTTCATTTACCTACAAAAAAAATTTTAAAAAAAGTTATCTCGCCGTTTCTTCATAAATAAAATAAATGGTTTCCCATTACATCCCATGAAGGGACCCCCCGTTTCCTCATGATCAATGAAATAAAGATTACAACAATAACAATCTGACATGACTCCCTATACCGTAAGGTAAGACGTATTCTACGCCAAAAAATTACTTTTTTTAAGAAAAGGTACTTTTTGTAAGAAAATTTACGTTTTTAAGCAACGGTAGTCTGTTTAAAAAATATGAGTACTTAGTTATTTTTTTTGAGAAAATTTACTTTTTTTTAAGAAAACGCACTTTGGTTTTTCTAAATTTCCTTTTTATTCGGTTCAAAACTACAATATGTAATAAACAGGCTCCACCTAGAAAATTTCCCATTAAACTACAAATTTCTGCCCATATGTTAGTCAAGACACAAACCAACCCAAAAGTAAGAGTGTAAGTGTGCTGCCAAATGTAATTCCATGCTCAGGGTTGTATTTCATGGATTTGCCAGTCTTGCATTTTGACATTTCTAAATTTACTTTTTATTGGGTTGAAAACTACAATATGTAATAAACAGGCTCTACCTAGAAAACTTCCCGTTAAACCAAATCAAATCAAAAGTACCCAATATAGTTGATAATAATGGGTTGTAATAAAGTAGTTAAAAAAACGTTGTTTAAATTGTTTTTATTTAGCCCTCATCCCGTTCCAAAATTCGTTCCAAAAATTCCGGCCCGAAACAATTATCAAACAATTGTTTTCGTACAAAGTAAGTTGGCGTAACAACCCTTTCATTGATTTTGCCTACGAAATTTTCGCAAAGAGGTGACTATGAAAGCAAATAAAAAGTGAGCGAAATTTTCGGTTCATGAAATTTTCGCTATTTTTTATAACGTAATTCTTATGCCAACGAAAATTTCATAAAAACTGAATACCGGGCTTTAGTAAAAAAAAATTTGCAGATTTATTTCAAAAACTGTTCGTGTTGCGCATCATGTGTTACGCCTATTTTGTATAATACAGAGAGCGCTCTTTGCTCACGATTTTAACAGGCAGAAATCGCGAGCGAGTTAAATATACGACTCTCTCGCAAGCCTGCGCGAAAATATCGGATCTCGAGACCAAACCATTAAGTTATTTTCATCCCTACCAGCTCTGGAAGTATGTGTGTATAATTTCTGATTGCCTTGTTAAGGATGTAGTTTGATTTTATTTACGAATTTGTGTTTATATTGAGAGCATAGGGAAACAAGATCAACATTTCGTTGAATGATAATGATGCCTTTGGGATCTCTCTCTTCTTGTAAATGTTCGTCATAAGAAACATTATTTTTCATATTTATAATTTTGGCGACCCGCGGTGGCTGATGAAGGCCGCTACCAAAAAAAATGTAATAACTTTTTTTCTATTTAATGAATCTGGTTAATTTTATTATTATTTTGCGGATTGATTTATAGATTTAACAAAACTGAGACACTGAAACAAGAATTTGGATTGTCCGCCGCTATCACCCACTGGAGTCTGTAGTTTCGGTCCAAAGAGAGTATAGGCGCACGTTTGGCGGCAATCCGCCCAGCAGATGGACCATAATGAGACTTGTTAACAATTTTGCCGAGCATGGGACAGTCAACAGAAGACTTTACCATCGAAACCCTTCGGTTCGGACGGAGGAAACAATCGCTGCTGCAGCTGCTGCCATTCAAAACAATTCAAGAGTTTCGACAAGAAGCTTATCTGCTCAAATGGTTATAAGCAGACAGTCATTGCAGTCAATTATGCACAAAGATTTGGACTTATTCCCACAAAAAATTCAAGAGACCAACAAACTGAACGCAGCAGACTTCCCGTTTCGCTTAGAATTTTCCCAGAAGGTGCCTCAAATGGTGGAAGAGGACGAAGACATGTTGAACACTCTTTTTATGTCTGACGAGGCCCATTTCGATTTAAACGGCAACAGAAACAAACAAAATTTTCGAATATGGAGTGCTTACAATCCACAGATACTCCATGAGACGGAAGTGCACCCACTTCATGTCACAGTGTGGTGTGGTGCATTTAAATGCCGTTATTTTACTTGAGCTATATTTAATAAAATTTAATGAGCTTTAACATGCACAAAAGAAAAATGAATTCCATACACTGAAAAAAAAGTTATTTGAGTTTCTTAATGTAGCAATATTCAGCAGCCACCCGTATCAATCAAATCAATTAACATGTTTAATTAAACTGACCACAGTCAGATTTTCTTAATTTGTATACCCTCACCCATGGGGATGGTGGTATATATCATTTAATAGGGGAAACAATATAATGCATAGAAGGAGCCATATTACACCCTCAGTATCGTTGGATAAAATTTGTTATGAGATTTTTTATGACGAATGATCCACTTCCGTCTGTCTGGCTGGCTGGATTTTCAAGACGATAACTACCGTTAATCTATACCTAAAACAACGAAATGTTGTCAGTGACTATTATTTGTCCAAAGTTAGTTTGTGATTGAAAATGGGCGTTTTGACCACTCCCCTTCTGGTACCTCCCACACAAATCGACACATTAGTACAAAGTCATGTTTCTTCTAAAATTGTTTTCTGGTTAATGTTATTGGCTTCAACTCAAACGTTGGACAATAATCTGTAAATGTCTACTTAACTGCAGCAAATGAGTGATAAGTCGCGTGAAACACTTCCCATCTAAATCAAATTGGGTATAAGGATTCAAGCCATCAAACGCCAGACACCAGTTAAGACAAGTATCAAAACACCTGCAATATAATACTAACAGAGTATTTAAGTACAATTGTTAATAAATAACACACTTCAAAACATTCATTGCAAAAATGAAACAAATTCATTGCAGTAATGATTCAAATTCATTGCAGCAATGAAGCAAATTCATTTCAAGAGCGATACGATCAGATAATTACGATGGGATCAGAATTCGTAATTGTGAAACATCGGAATTATTTGTCGATGTTATTGATAGATTAATAATCGGCCTTACTAAATACAAGTTGCTACTACCGAATTTTAGTTGTATTAACCAATTTTATGAGTACGTCAAAAATCTCATTCATCTGAAATGGAAGATACAACTAATAAAAAGTACAATATTAGAATTCGTTTTCAAATATTAGTTACTGTAATAAAAATTTAGTTTCTGTTACAAAAACACTTCCATAAGCACTTCGGATGCGACTTCTCTGAATTGATTTCGAGATCAGGTCCGATCTCGATTCGATCTTGAAACGAGATGTTGGTCCGATCTCGAAACGAGAACGGATCCGATGTGAAAATCATATCGGATTCAGTCTGGAAACAATTTCGGATTAAAA
This sequence comes from Phaonia tiefii, assembly GCA_963931995.1. Taxonomy (NCBI): domain Eukaryota; kingdom Metazoa; phylum Arthropoda; class Insecta; order Diptera; family Muscidae; genus Phaonia; species Phaonia tiefii. The sequence goes on from OZ008368.1 coordinate 290,707,392, forward strand.
TTTGTACCGGAAAAAGAAGACGCAAACAAAATCAATGTGAAGAATTTATTCGCTACAGCGTTACCTGCAACCACGTCGAATATATAAACATGTAAATGTTTTGTAAATTAATTTATTTTGGAGTGTATTTGCTTCTCTTAGTTAGTCGATCTTTGGCATACTGGAAGTATTCTTTATTGCGGCAATCCATCACTTCCAATCGGATCAGAGAACAGAAAATCCGATGTTCCGGATCCGAATCGGATCAGAGAAACTAAACCCTATGTTCCGGACTCAAATCGATCAGAGAAAACGAAATCCGATGTTCCGGATACGAATCGGATCAGCGTAAGCGTAATCCGACGCGTCGGACTCAAATTGGATCCGAGTCCGACTTTGTGCTTATTGGGTTTTTACACAGTTATGTATTAGATTTTTCACAAGACGCTTTGTTGTTAAAGAGAAACTACGTATATTGGAATGTTACACGAGGACTTTACAGAAAAACTATTATTTTAAACAGAAAGTGATACACAAAGATGAGAACAAACAATAAAGTGTATAGATATGAGACAGCGAAGAATGCAAATTATAATAAATTGATTTGAAGTGAGACTTTTAAACATTATCGTTGAATATGATGCCACTTGACGCCTTCACAAACACATGCGAACAATTGTGGCCGCTTGGCTGGAGGAACTATTATTCTGGACGACACAAATTAATTTAAACATACATATGATACCCAGGGTAACCCATCCCCATTTTTGGTCGAAAATATGAAAAATTCAGAAAAACTGTCTGTATCCGGAAAACGAAGCGTCCAATCGAAAAAATAACAATTTCGGGTTCGGGATCCTAAGGGTTTCTCACAAAGTGTTCCACTTCGCATGAAATAATTTTTTTTTTAAAAAAATCGCCAAAATAAGAAAATCGCGAAAATAAAAAAAATGGTTATATCTCGGAAATCGTGCGTCCATTCGCAAAAAATAATAAATTTTGTACCTCCTAGGAGACTCTCACCTCTGGATGTCTTCAATAAGGCATCACGTTTTTTAAATCGCTAAAACTAAATTTTCTGGCATCAAAAATCGCTAAAACGCCCCTATGCGAATATCTCGGAAACGGAGCGTACAATCGAAAATTAAACTATTTTTTACGAGTTTCTAAGGATTTTTCATAAAGTGGTCCATCGTATGGAAGATATTTTATTCAAAAAAAACAACAAAATATGAAAATCGAGACTTTAACCAATGGATGTGTTTAATACGACATCACTTATTTAAAAAAATCACTAACACATACATATGTGTGTTTTATAGCGATTTTGTTTTAAATTTTATTTTTATTTATTTATTATTATAGAGGCATTCATAGGCTGAGGTTAGAGAGCCGAAAAAATTTGTTATATTTCGATTGACCTCTCCATATGCGAAATATTATACATTTAGCGATCTTTTATTAGAAAAATTTAAGGTTTAGCGATTTGTTTACAAAAAAGTAATGACGTGGTAAAGACATCCATTGGTTACAGCCTCCTTTGGAGGTAAAAAATTTAATATTTTTGCGATTGGACGCATCGTTTCCGAGTTATAAACATTTCTTTATTTTAGCGATTTACTTATTTTGGCGATTTTTTAAAGAAAAAATTGCTTCCAAAATCCTTAGAAACCCGTAAAAGTTTGTTATTTTTTCGATTGAACGCTCCATTTTCGAGATATAGAAGTTTTTTCTTATTTTTGATCAAAAATGGGCACGAATCCGAGAACCCTGGTTATAAATAATAATAATTTTGTTTATATTTAAATATAAAATACACAATTTTAATAAAAAATTATTTTTTTTACTTTTTTCTAAAAAATTCATAATGGGTTAAAGCATCACCAAATGGTTATGACAGCCATTAAATTCAAGTACATAATTAGTTGAACACACCAATATATTATTTGCAACCAAAACTGAATTACAAATCAATTGATATGCAATACATTTGTTGATAGGGAACACAATAGTCCAAGGAACCACCAAATTTTAGTTGGCTGTAAATATAGTTGTGACAAAGAAATCTCTTCTCTGTGTTTAAGCGTATTCAGCAGCTAGAGAATTTAGCGAATAAGTTTGCTTGCCTAACGCCGGCTAAATTACTATATTCGGGCTAACTATGTGTATGTATTCTAGGCTACACATCTGCAGAAATTTACGAGTAGCTTCAAGCTGGAACAACTCTACCGCGGACTTTCATTGCTACCACAGACAACGAATTTAAATTATTTAATGTATAAATTAAATAATTATTTTTTATTGTGAAATACAAGCTGAAGTTACTCTGCCCAAGATTATAATAATGCTCCGAATAATGTGTTTCTGACCCTGCTCTAAACGTTTACAATTTTTGCAAATTTTGTGGCTTTGCCTAACTAACTCACTGCTTATAGCAGCATTAGAAATCGCAAATTGTAAAGTGTTTCCCACTGCTAGTTCCTCTGTCAGGTGGTGAGAATGCAATTTCATTTTAATTTCACCTACATAAGTATTTTCTCAAGATTTTGTACAATTCAGCTGGTTTGACCTTCTGTTTATATATTTTGTATAAGAATTCGCAGAATTTATTAGCTTTGAAAATTTTGTTACCGTGGATTTAATATCTTCTACATTACTCATGACTCTGGGTAGGAGGTGGCTTCAGTTCAAAATGTTTACCGTTGTTGACTTATAATAATTAGTTTTTATTATCATTGGTTTGAAACAAATCATACATACATATGTCTGCTGTTGCCTGGCTCATTGCTGGTAGCGATTCGTTTGTCTAAATGAAATTTCGGGGAATTTGAAGAACGTCGGGGAACCAGCTCCAATAGCCTTCGCTGATTTCACTACAGTCTCCAGTAGGACATTAGTGGAAAATTAGAATTGTTGTCGTCGAAATTTTAACTTTATTATGTTGACAAACAAAGGAATTTAAATTGTTGTTATCTACGCATACAATGAATGCAAAGGGATTATCGTGTGAATATTTTGAACACAAGAGAGGATCAAAGACATTTCTGAAGAAATGGTTTTAAAAATGAGTCCCAAAAGAGATGGAGAAAACCAGTCTAGAATAAGCATCATTGTTCAGTTATTTAAATAACCAGCTTGGAATTTGTAATTAAAATGTGTTTAGAACAAGACATACATTTCCTTAGGCCAAGAGTCAAAAACCTTTCCCTATATTGTAGAATCTCTTCAATTAGAGAAATGTTTGTTGTGTCTTCTTAAACATTTGACCAACAGGAATCTGTTTTGATAGGTACCCAGCAAATTTAAATCTTCCTTTCCAAGACATTAGGCGAATAGATAAGTTTAAGAATGTATTTTCTAGGAACGGGCAAGTTTGACTGTAAAATGTTTGACAGTTTTACCTAACTAACCCTTTATTAATCTCTACCCAAGTAAACTGAGTGCGCGTGATTGAAAACTCATTTAAGCAAAATTGAGAAAAATTGTTTACTTGGTAGAAATTAACAATTTAAATTTTAATGAATGTCTCTAATTAATTTGAAATACAATAAATAAAGAAAAATTTTCCATGTATATGTATTAAGCTCGGGAAATATCATTTCCCATAGTGATGCCCAATCCATACTTAGAACCAATAAAGGGTGCAGAAATTTATAGGTAATATTCTGTACACTAACCTTGTTTGTCACTACCTGGTAACAGCAAAGGTTTGCACAGGATTAAGTGGAGCGAAAATCTTACGAAACCAGACATAGATAAGCCTAGACCCCGGAAAGCAGCAATTACCAGAGGTAGCCACAGTCTAATCAAGTAAGCTCTCGCAACTTTTGGCACAAGACCCGCCCCTCATGATGACAATCCTGAAGAGCAGTGGTAGCTAATTTCTAATTTATAGGTAAGAAATTTATAGGTAATATTCTGTACACTAACCTTGTTTGTCACTACCTGGTAACAGCAAAGGTTCGCACAGGATTAAGTGGAGCGAAAATCTTACGAAACCAGACATAGATAAGCCTAGACCCCGGAAAGCAGCAATTACCAGAGGTAGCCACAGTCTAATCAAGTAAGCTCTCGCAACTTTTGGCACAAGACCCACCCCTCATGATGACAATCCTGAAGAGCAGTGGTAGCTAATTTCTAACTCTATAAAAGCTGCTGCAACAACCGGACTTGGTTGTGGAAAACCGCTTCGCAACAAACCATGGTACGATGAAGACTGTCGCATAGCAAATGATGAAAACAACGCTGCACGTATGGCTATGCTTCAGCCAATTGTATCGCGAGCTACGACTGAGCGGTATAGGGGAAAAAGAAAGGAGGTGAACCGTCTCTTCAGGAGTAAGGAACGGCAGAGAAGAAAGTGCGAAAGTGAGAAAGTTGCGCTTTACAGAAGAGAGAACGAAGCCTGAAAACTCTACCAAAAAGGCAAAACAGAACTAATGGGGATGGTTCAGAACCCCGCTCTGTACAGACCAGGACGGAATTATTATCCTAGTTGTGCAGAGCAGTAACCAATACGAAGTCAGAACAGTAATTGCCCGGCTTAAGAAAAACAAAGCTGCAGGAGCCGATAGATTACCAGCGGAGCTATTTCAGGCTGGAGACGATGAGCTGTTAAGGTGCATGCATCACCTCATTTGTGATCTACGAAGTTCTACGACGCAATGTCTGCGCTTGATATTCTTGCAAAACTCATACGCGTTTGCAGAATGACCTTGACGAACATCAATGCAGCAGCCACCGAACATTTTGAAACTAAGCGAGGCCAGAGGCAAGGCCTATTGTGCGATCTCTTTAACATTTTAAAGAATATCATTGTGAGAAGAGCTGAAGTCAACATGGATAACACCCTTAGCAGTAAATGTCACATGCTACTGGCGTATGCTGATGACATATATATCATTGAGCGCACAATAAGAGAATGAGTCAGCAAAAGTAGGTCTGACAGTAAATGAGGACAAGACAAAATTAATTGTTTCAACGAACAGGGCCTCCACGCGATTAGACCAACGCGTGAACGTTGATAACCGCTGGAATTTCGAGGTGGTGAACGAATTTATACACCTCAGATCTGCCATAAAGAATAAAACCAACGTCAGCCTTGGGATCAAGTGTAGAATTGTGCTTGCGAATCCATGTTATTTTGGGCTAACCAAGCACTTTAGAGATAAAGCCATTTCGAGTAACAAAAGTCCAGCTATACCAGAATCTTATACAACCTGTCTTGCTTTACCGTGCAGAATCATGGGTTTTATCGCAAGCAGACGAAACATCTGTAGGACTGTTGGGAAGAAAATACTCCAAAAAATTTATAAGTCTATACTTATACTGTACAACGGCGAGAATCGGTGACTCATGAACCATGATCTATCTGTATGAGCTATATTCTAAAATTGACATAGTTAAGGAACTAAAACTGGCTAGGCCATGTCAGTATAATCGATGAAGACGAACCAGCACGAAGTGTTTTCGCAACCGATCTCGAAGGAAGACAAAAATAGGAAGACCAAGACTCCGCTGGAGGGAACAGGTTGACAAAACCCTGCGTACACTTGGTATTACCAACTGGAGAGATAAAGCAGCAGATTGAACTAGTTGGCGACATATGTTATCTTCGTTTTTTTCAGGTTCGACACCAGATAAGTAAGTAACCTTGTTTGTAAGAAAGGCAATGAGGCCCTGGATGTCATCTATTCATCATATGACACGTGCAACGTTATCATTTGATTGTGGCGAGTGTCGAGTTAACATTCGCTTCCCGACGATCGCTAAATAGAGCTTTCAATCAAGCAGAACATCACTACAAATAGGGGTGTTTTATGACTCTCATTTTGTATTTTCATTGTCAATATAACGATGGCGGAAAGCAAGTCCAACCCACCGTGTTCTTGCATTTTACCCACGGCTAGGATGACTGTGTTTCAGCCGCGCATTATAGATCAGACGCCGACCAGAATACAGTGTGTCAAACTGGATTTTAGATTCTTCAAGAGAACATATCCGCTAGTTCAAATAGCTTCAGTAGTAGGGTCGCCTAATTAAACTGAGACGCATTAGTGACCACATAACCAATCAGGCTGCTCATTCAATTCACTCTCACTCTACTTGCTAGCGGAGGATACAGATAAAGCAAAGGTTCGCACAAGTGTAAGCAGAGCCAAAGCCGTACGAAACCAGACATACAGAAAGCTGGACATCCGAAAGCTGAAAATACCATAGATAGCAGATAATCACTCAGCTACTGGGCCTGGATGCAACCCCTCCTCAAAATCCTGAAGCGCAGCGAAAGCATATATCGCACTCTATGAAAACTGCTGCATGCGCCATGTTATACACCATGGTTATGAAAAACAGCTTAAAAAAAAACCAGGTGCGATGAAGAGTGACGCATGGCAAGTGATTAAATGAACGCTACACGTATGGCAATGCTTCAGTCAGATGCAACACGAGCCACAACGGTGTGGTATAAGGAGAAGGGCAGATTGGAAACCCGTTTCCTTAAGAAGAAAAGTGGTTGTGGAGAAAGCGCGAGGGTGAGCAAATTGAAACTTACAGAAGGCCGATTGAGACTCGTAAATTATACAGAAAATTACAAATCCAAAGCAACGGAAATGGATCAGGCCCCCCTTTTGTAGAGACAAGGACGCGAATATTGTCACAGACGAGCAGAGTATGTTGGGAATCTGGAGAGATAACTTCTCTGCTCTACTGGTTCCATGAGAATTCGATATAGATGAGGGTTTTGAGCATATACAGGACGATGGCGTCGACTGACCCCTCCTAACCTCCCTGGTCCCCCCTAACTCACATTCCACCAAACCAAAGAAAACTCCAATTAAAAACAACAAAGCCGATCGTGCTGGTAGACTACCGGCTGAGCTATTTGAGGTTGGCAGCTACGAGTTGGAAATGTGCATTCATCAGGGCATATGCAAAATCTGGCTAGACGAATACTTGCCTGACTATTAGAGTCTTAAAAAGACCCGAGTATATGTACAAACTATCGTGGAATGAGCATACTAGGTCCTCTCGAGCGTAATGCTCTAATGACTAAAGCCGTAGGTTGCAGACCTGATCGAACCTTATCAGTTTGCCTTTAGGCCTGAACAGACAACTAGCGACCGAATATTCACATTACGACAAATCCTGTAGAAACCCCACGAATAACAAATCGACACCTACCACCTCTTTGTAGATTATACGGCTGTAGATTAAAACTGTAACATGTTATGTCGGAGCTTGATATTACGGCTAAGCTGAAACGCCTGTGTATAATGACACTGACCATCACGAAATTCTCCGTAAAGACTGGTAAATATCTCACCGAAAAATTTAGTACGAGGCAAGGTCTCAGGCAGGGCGGCACACTATCTTGAAATCTCTGCAACTTATTAATTAAAAACATCGGAAGAAAAACCGCTGTCAACAAGAATAAAACTATCAGCAACAGTTTCAATGGTATTCTCCTTTCTGCAGATAATTGCAAGATCATGCTAAAATCACCCGGCAACTATGACCAAGTTATAGTCAGAATCCAGAATTATGGGTATGGTATGTCATGTGGCCGTAGGTGGTGCAATGGCTAAAATTTCCTTAAATTTCCTTCGACAACAGGCACCTCGCTTAGTGATAGTGACACTATAGATTACTTAGCCATGAAAAAGCTTCTCAAACTACCGTTCGGAAGCGGTGCAAAACTGTAGGTCCCAATCAGTGAGTAAAAAAATAGAAGGCGCACAGCTCACTGGTTGTGAGAAGCTCTCCTAATCCCTTCATGTGATGGTTTTATATTAAGTGACTTGAACGAGGCTGTGAATTTATAGTTCAAATGATCGGGACGTAATGCGACGGTCATCATTGGACTAAGAATGTCAAGAGTGACAGCCACTTCTATCTAACCTAATCTTATGTTCAAATATCAAAAGAATATGTTTGCTTAGGTTGTCATCTTGTGACTTAAAAATTGTGGTCATGTTAATATATTATAATCATTAACTTACTTGTAAATGAAAGATAATATAGATGCATCGCGCAACTAGGACACATATTTGTCACAGCAATGAAACACTTTCACTCGCAGCAATGAACACATACGCCCTGCAGTAATAAAGCTCGCTTTGGGTGCAAGTGTTCGGCGTGGTGACAAACACTTTAAATTTACTTAAGAAGATCTCCAGCTTAACTAATAATTAATTATTGAAGAAAATTTCAACATTTCTTAAATATTTTTATGGTTATTCAAGCTCATGGCCTTTCTAATATTTACCTTATTTATTAACTTTATATAATTTTCCAAAAATTCGAGCACAAAAAAGTGTTCCAGGGCTATCTGTATACCTATTACGGATCTTCCCAAAATCTTCACCAGCAGACGTTTTGGTATGCTCTTCGGTGAATTCATCAAACCTACATGTATCGAAACACTCGTTATATTAATTACAATTCCTTTATACATACGTTCGAAGAATACCAAGTATTAACATTGGAGACACTTTATTGCACAACTCCTTTGCTTCATGCCGACAAACCATCGGTTCCAAAAAGGCATGACTTGTTTTTGTTTTGTTATTTGCAAAACCTCCCACAAAGCAAAAGGCTTAACTTTTCCTTTACTTACAGGTTATTTTAGACCAAAATTTTTGTTGGGAATTTATAACAAACATCAGAATTCCTTCATCATTTACTATACAGATATGATAACAATATGCAAGAGCGTATATTTCTTTCCAGACATTCACTTGGCCAACGAAACATTACGATAATTATAAATGGGTGAAAGGATATGATAATATTTAGTCTTGCGTATTGGACATAGCAACAGATGCATACATATATCTACAAACTCATCTGTACATAGCTATTTAAAAGGATGGCTCATTTTTAACATTTCTCTGTAATCAAATTCAAATACTCACTAGTTTTTGAAATATATCTAGAGCTGAAATAAAAGTGTTTTTAGTGATTTTGTATTTTTAAACGAATCCCTACTATATTAATTACGAAAACTTGGACACCGGCTATCATTTGACTAACCTTTTATAATGTATCCAACGAGTGACAACGAATACTTGCTAACTTTTGTCGAACAACTGGCGGTTTACTAACAACAATTAATATTATTAGGATTACATTTGACTAAAACAGATATGTTCATATAAGAGTTGGACAGTAGATATGAACCTGTTATGAATCAGTCTTGTTATATACTGGTTATACACTAGCTGTTCGGAGCGTAGAACTTTCACTATATATACTGGTACAATTATGTATACGCCAGAAGTACTGGATTTTAGCACCCTGAATTACGTCTTTTCGGGTACCGTTAGGTTGACCTACCCCAAAAAATTTAGAAACCTTTTTAATGGAACTTGGATCCATTGGATAATTAAGGGTGACGGTACGTTTAAGACGGTTCATCCGACTGAAATTCAGTACATGCTTTTTAATGTCCCTACGGGAAAATGAACCGGTAGAGTACCAGCCACGGGGCCGGTCGCCTGGGGTGCATCAACCGGTTCTAGTTCCGGAACTTTTGTATGCAGAGAACCGGTACGTTTTGTATGGGGTTGGCCACTGAAGTGTTAATTGACACCTAACTGATACTTTGTGACCGGTGCAACAGTACTACCCCTATGACAGGTTTAATAAAAACCAGTCACCTAACTGATACTTTGTGACGTGTCTTGAACCGGTTCAACAGTACTAGCCCTATGACACGTTCACTAAAAACCAGTCGCAAATGACTGCGAAATGAACCGGTTTTAGATAACACCCCCATGAGAATGCCAAAGCAAATATATTAAATTTTCATTTTATTGTACCAAAAATGAGATCCATATATATTTTTGGATTTTTAGTTTTTATAAATTTTTCAAAGAACATAAATTATATTTAATTCAATTTTAATTCAACTTAAAAGGCTCAAAAATAGTGAGATCAACTAAAAATAGGAGTTAATGAAAAAGTTAGTACTTATTATATATCCATTTCATATGCAATTTCACTACTGTTTTTGTTTCCAGGCGAGGTTTTTTTTTAGATGGCGTTTTTTTGCTAAATATATGGCCTTTCTTATATTTCCCTCGAAATCAGTTATGGCCGGGTTGGCCCCTACGGCATCTAAATAAAAAAAAAACTCTGATTATTTATATTTTGTATACAATGATTTTGTTTTTTGCCTTCGATTGCGGCAAACACATTTTTGAAATTTTTCATCCTTTTCTTTCCATGAGTTCCGTCAATATTGAAGGTATTTACCAGATCTTCTGTTATGATTAGGCCAATATTTTTACAGAAGTCATTTCTTATCAATCCTTTCATTGTAGTCACCTAATTATAATAACGCGTAGTAAAAGATACAATAGAGATAGAGAAGACGAAATGTAAATTACTTACGTATAGATGTTTGTTATCATTGTTAATTTTTCTATCCAATTCAATCAAGTCTTCATATTTTTCAAGGGGAAATGTTGATTTCAAATTAACTGATGCTTCTTCTTGATGGACTAGCAGCTTAGTTAAAACTTGTAATTCGCCCAATACCTGCATTATTTTAACATTTTGTTCTTGTAGTCTTTCTGAAATAAGCAAAATGTTTATTTTCTATATTGTTTACCATAAGTGTATGTATAGTAATTACCAGTTTGTTTTTTTACCAAATTGTCCATATATTGTTTTAAATCTTTGCAATTGTTACAGTTCATCGTCGTTTGTTGTAACATGGCTTCCTTTGTATCTTTCTGTAAATTCGTTGACTTCTGATTTAATGTATTTTCTGGGGAAGCATTTTCCGAATCAGAAGAATCAAAATATTTTAATTTTGCCTTTGTTGCTGTTCGTTTGCGGAGCATATTGATCTTAAAAATATATATGTAGAGCAACATGAAAATATTCTAAAAGCAGCCGTGAAGCATTGGTATTAACAACATTTGGTGTTGGTATGGAAAACTAATAAATTTATTTGTTATATCCTTAACGTCAAACTGTTCCTCCAAATCCGAAGGTTCTAAGTCCACCAAACAAATCCCGAAAACATTTAGTGAGTCAAGTGGTTCAGTAAAAAAGCTTTTCTTGTTTTTAAGTCTATTTCCTATTACAAGTTTCCGCTTACAATCAAATCCTTTGATTTTAAGTGGAATGTCAGGCTTAATAGAGCAATATTTGTTAGGATCCTTTGTAGTGAAGGTATATTGTTCGTTGGTATAACTTTGAACAATTCTATTTGTTAGCTTAAAACCTTGAATTTTAGACGTTACTGTTTTTTCCTCCAATTGAACTTTGTTAAATAGTTGTTGCAGTATTTTCGTAGGCTGCTTGACATAACTTTTCAAAATTTGAAGATAATTCTCAAAGTCATAAGCAGAAAAATTCTGCAGAACTCCAAACTGCTTAACGCATTCACTCAAATGCTAAAGGTGATGTACATTGTGTGATATGCTGTTGGCACCAACAATTGAAGGAAAAGCTTTTACGAATTGCTCTATCATCTTTTGTGCAATTTCAATATTCTCAAGTAAATTTTTAGGCATTGATAAAAGTCTGCATGCACAATGAAGCAAAAGGAACTCAAAGTAAACCTCTTTGTGTACATTTGCTTTTAGAACTAAAATGACAGAATATAATAAAAATTGGCGGAATTCCGTAGCTTTCCAATGGAATATATCGGTCAAGCTTCTTGGATAACGGGCAAACTCGGAATATAGCGATGAAGAGATTCTAAATGTACAGATATGTTGTCAATATTTTGCTTTGTACATTTTAAATTGAGTTTGTTATGTAAAATACGCAATAGCATTTTTCTCACAACGCCCAAATCAACAAGATGCATGCTATCTAGAGCAACTTGACTTATCATTTTCACTTCTATTGTTTCTAAAGGTGTTAACCGCGAATGAAATTCCTTTTTATGATGATTTGTATGTATCCTTTTTTTGAAATTGTCATCAGTTATCAGTATGGCGGATTTTTCAGAATAACTTAAAACTTTATCAATTTTTTTGGCGACCTGGACACATTTGGTGCAACCATGAGAGGAAGTGTGCCCAAAAATTCCACAAAGAAAAGCTTTTGCTGGCGAATCACAAACTATGGCTCTAATTTTCAGTTGGAGAATCTTATGGTCTATCCTGATACCATTGTCAATTATGTCCTTTGTCTCCAAAACAAAATCCGACATATATTCCGAAATATCATCTGGTTTTTTCTTTCCAATATAAATGCCCACTGGTAATACGGAAATGCTCTTGATATTTATAATTTTAATTAAAATCGGCCACAATTGTATTCTTGAGCATTTAAACAGAGGTATGCCATCTATGTTGATGTCAATAATAATTTCATTGTATTCCAAAAGCAAATAATCAACATTTCTAAGTTGATTTCTAATACCTAAATGGGTATAATACCCAGGTGAAATCCTTTTAACGACTGTTTTTTCCTTATTAGGAATTAAGGTCTTTAAGCTGAGAGGAACACTCAGATTTTCTTCGTTGAGAATTATTAGCAGTTCCTCAACAGTGTCGGTTGATTTCGTATATAACAGTTCTTAAGCTTTTCTTTCAAAGGTACGCAAACATTTTGCGAGCAACTGCTTCCCAAAGATATACGCCTCACACTCCCTTCTACTGTATCGCTTCCATCATTTAATGTTTCTAAATTTCCAACACATTGACTTATAGTAGTTCCAATACTTTCTGCTATTTCCGAGGAGCCATTTTCTGTTGATATAGTGTTTTGTGTTGTGGCACCGACCACAGAGGCCTCATTTAATGTTTGGCAATACGAAATATTTTCCGAAATTGTACTTCTATTGCCTTCGATATTTGAAGAAACACAATGCAAACTATCTACGTTTTTAATTTGTTCCATTTTAATTAATCGTCTGATGTTTCGCTTGCTCGAACCTCTTCCGGACATTTTTTTAGTTTTTTTCCATACCACACCAATTATACCAATACATACAAACTTTTTATCACTTTTTTAAAGTTAAAAACCGAAAATTTCACAATTATTCACAAATTTTCACAAATTTTAATCTCTTGCGACTGTTTTCCGTTTGTCTGCAACTATTGTGAGCAATTTATCATTGTTTACATTATACACACCGCAGCTAAACGACATGTAGATAACGGCGTAACTTATGTTTATGTGCTGCTAGCCGTCGCATAAAAACAATATGACGGCGGCAGTAGGATATCTGTTTTTTGTTAATATACTCTAAAATAGTATGGAAAAATTAAATGAAACTTTTTGATAAATTACTTAGTTGTCTAGGGTTGAATTATACATAAATATTTTATATTTTTCTGACTTTTCTACTTATTTATAAACAACGCCGTTGGTAACACAACGCCGCAGAATACTACAGATCAGTCAAATTGACTTTTATTTAACACTTTAGAACCGGTTTGGTGACACATCCCCTCTTCACCTGTCCTGAGGTAGGTACACTCGGGTAAATTAACACCACTTTTCCCGTAGGGGTGTTAACATATACAGGCGCGGATACGGCCTAAATTCACAAAGTGAATACCCCTGTCAAATATTTATATATGCAATGTATCATGTTGAGTTGGAGCTTTGAAAACTAAAATTTTTTTGATTTTTATTTTATTTATTAGTTTATATTTATATGTTCTTTAAAATTATAAGAAAACATATTTTTTCATTTCTTTTTTTGGAACAAAAAAAGTGTTTGTTATATTCTTCATAGAAAATATTTATATATGCAAAAATTGAACTGGAATTTAATTCTTATTCTTATCCAATTAAAATATATATGTATGTAATTAATATGATATTGAGTTGCCCTTGTGTATAAGAACTTGTTGTAGCCTGCGTGGCATAGAACTCACTAAGTTGCTTAAAGTGCACATGTCAATTGTCTCCCACTCCGCCAATATAGCCAGTTTTAGTTCTTTAAGCGTCGTATACTGCTTCGAATTTGAAAACACCTGGGCGGAAAGTATGTTCTAGAGCTCTTCAATTGGGTTGAGGTCAGGACTTATGGCGGGCCACTCTAATAATGAAATATTTCGGGACTTAAAAAAATTCCTCGTGAGCCGGGCAATGTGGATCGGGGCGTTGTCTTATCTACATATAATTCACCAGCAAATTAAATTATATTCCTGTCCAACAGATTCTGCATTCATTTTTGTTGGGACAATGCATATTTCTGACTTCCTCGTGCTCTAAACGCAGTCCATATCACCGTGGTTTTGCTTGAACCACGTTTGCCGAGGATGTCGTAAGTCTCTCCAATATTTGTGGTGACCATCAGGTCCGTCCAAATTAAACTTTTTCTCATCACTAAATATAACGGTTTCAAATACGTCCTCCCAAAACTTGTACTTCCTGCAAAAGCAATACGCGCATTTTTATGGCGCTGGGTTAAGCGTGGTTTGGACACTTTGCTTTGGTACCGAAGACCTATACCGTCTTTAGCAGTTGCTGGACACGCTGTCTCGTTAGATTTAGAGCCAATTCCACCTTTATTTCCCTACAACTCATATTCTCATTAGCTGTTAAATGCCGAATGTGCCGCTTAGTCCTCAGGTCTACATTTGGGATGCGCTTAATACAACTATAGTTTTCGGGGTCTTGGAATAAATAACTTCCACGTGGCATGTTCAACTAGAAACAAAACTGTGAATAAAACGATTCTTAGAATATATTCATAGCGATCACTTTACTTACGTACAGAAAGATATTTTATACTAAACACTCGAGAAAAATAGAGTTGTTCACTTTAAAGTGTCAGGAACACGACTGCATATATAATTATTTTCTATTGAATTGCAAACTTACAGCGATAATCATATAACGAGTTTTTCAATAAGAGCGTTACAAAAGTTTTTTTAAATAAAACAAAATCGGTTTTAGCAACCAATGAAATTCTTTATTCCTGTGAAAATACGTTCGATGCCATTATGTATGGAGCTCGTTTTCTTTTGCATGGCCACCGTGGGCACGATTCCAGAAGTTCAGACGCTGAATCCAATTTTCGACGGTTTTCAAGCATAAATCGGCCGATACTGCTGCAATTTCACGTTCGATATTCGTACGAAGTTCATCAATCGTTGCTGGCTTGTTGGCATATACCATAGACTTGACGTAGCCCCACAGGAAACATTCTAACGGCGTCAAATCGCACGACCAAGGCGGCCAATCGACTGGGCCATTTGGTGAGATATCACGTTCAGCAAACTTGGTTTCCAATAAATTGATTATGGCATTCGCTGTGTGGCTTGTGGAGCCGTGCTGTTAGAACCACATGTCCTCCAAGTCGATATTATCCAATTGGGGCCAAAAATATTCGGTTATCATTGAACGGTAGCGATTCGCATTCACAGTAATGTGCCGGTCTTGATCATCACGGAAGAAGTGCGGCCCAATTACGCCGCCGGCCCATAAACCGCACCAAACCGTAATTTTTTCGGGATGCAATGATGACTCATGGATTACGTGTGGATTGCTGTCTGACCAATAATGCATATTTTGCTTATTGACGAAGCGTTTCAGACAGAAATGAGCGTCATCGCTGAAGATGATTTTCCGATGAAAATTCGAATCATTTTAAGTTGTTGCTCAGCCCAATTCATGAACATGCGACGCTTATGGTGGTCAAGCGGCTTCAGTTCTTGCGCAATTTGATCTTGAAGGGATGTAAGCCGAGACCTTTACACAAAATTCGCCACAACGACGTCACAGAGATGCCCAACGCTTGAGAACGACGTGTGAGAGACACATTTGGGCTTTCTTGAACTGAAGGCTCAGCGGCAGCAATATTCTCGACACTACAGGCTTTTCTTTGTCTCACTGGCACGGGAACATTTTGTACTGTGCCTGTGGATTCAAATTTTTCCACTAGACGCTCAATTGTTGATCTGGTAGGACGATTATGACGACCATAAATTGGACGTAGCGCTCTTAAAGTTGAGGCCACTGACTCCAAATTTCGGTAGTAAATTAAATTTAATAATTTCGACTCGTTGTTGGCTCGTATATCTCGTATATCTTTCCATGATGAAATGGCAAACCTTACTGAAGAGAAATGTCAAAAGAGAGGGAAAAATATGGGGTCGTTTGCTGTCCCTATCGATTTACTTTTGTAGCGTCTCTGTTGGAAACCCCTTTATAACGGGACTACAAATAATGTCCATAAGAGAAAAAAGTATAGGATATCGAAAAAATTGTACATGGTCGACATTAAATTACAGTTAGTTTTCAGAAGGAAAGAAAAAAATCATTTTGCACATATAAATATTTGACGTAATTTGTCCGACTTCGATCACACAGATTGACCGAGCCACGGTTGACCATTCTATGGAAATGCCCATATACAAATTATTGAGAAGCTTTTTAAATTTTGTAACTTTAATTTTAAATTTTGTAACTCTACGGCAGATTTGTAAATTATGATTTATTATACATACTTTTGTACTTTACATACTCGCATTACTTTATTAATAAATTCGAGCTTACCTTAACTTTCTTTTAGTTTTCTTCTTCTTTATGCTGGTGAAAAAAAAAGACAGTGACCCATAACAATGGACTTCTCTCTCTCTCGCAATTGGAACTCACAATTTGCATAATGTTTATATGCATTTTCTGATTCTATTCAGGTTGAACTTACATCCACAAACAAACGAAGATTTAGCATAGGGTAAAGACACCGAGAGTAACCACTTCTCTTAATTAAATTACGAGATTAGACTTGGTTGCATATGGACGTTACATGTTGAAAAGTATTGCTTTAATAATACCAGATAGAGACAATGGTTCAAAGCAACCAACAAGAAGTAAACAACGGCATTTTGTAGTGTGTGTGAAAATTATTGTGTTACATATAACACAGATGTATACTAACAATAAAAGGTACGAAAAAACTCCAAATACGTATCACACACATACATATCACAGTTCTCAACCAAAATGACAAGACAAATTAAATTTAACAGTTCTTGTAACTCCACCTGGTGTAAGACAATTTACTTCAACTATCTCTGTATCACACCGACCTCACCTCGAAGAGTGTGAAATGATGAGATAAGATGAGACAGCTGGCGCCTCTAGGCATATGGTTACTCTATGACATTTACTAAACCTCGCATTCAGAATTACACTTGCACATTTTACTGATTTAAATACACCGACAAAGTGCTGTACTACTCGAGTGTTGTAGCTTGTTTCTCTTACAACTTCATGAACAACATAATGGAACGAAACCAAACTGCGACCGCATAAAATGTGATAGCAAAACCTATGTACGACCGAGAGACCATAATTTGCATAATTTATCACGAACACGAGTGGCATAATACACTTTTGCTTTTATTATCGCTGCATTCACATTTGAATTGTGTTATGCTAAAGGAATATTAATCGAATGAGAATCTAAACCAGTAAATAAGGACTGATAGTTGAAGAACATGACCACGAAACAATATTGGAACAAGGAGTCGTCATAGTTCTAACATATTAACAAAAGCCATTTGCACAAGTGCAATACTATTTCAGTTTCGATATATGAATAATTAACGAAAAATTCCTGTTTTTTAAAAACTTACTGTTCGTTCCTCGACATCTGTACCCTAATTTTCGCTTGCTTTCTAAGCGACAAATAGCTGATTTGCGACACACTAATGGTCAGTTTTTCAGTCAGTGGGGATCTTTGTTTTTTAGTTAAATTGTGGTTAAACATCGAGTTTTGTTTTTCAATCAATGGTTAACAATGATTTAACTACCCAATGTTGATTGATTAACTCGTAGTTCGAACCATATGATTTGGAAAATTACATTACAAAACGAAATACAAAACGCAAAGTTTACCTCTAATTGTCTTTCAATTGCGATTAAGTAATCCTATATTTATATGGCATTTACACCGACCAAGATTTCGATGGTTAACTCCATTAAACCACGCCAAGCCAGATGATTACTCATACACGCTTAAAAATCTGTCGTTTTTGTTGTTTGGATGCAAATATAACGTGTGTTTGGAGCTTGTCGCAAATATAATATATTTGAGTCCAAACGAGAGTGTCCAAAAAACCGGAAATTTTTGAAACCGGTTTTCGGTTTGTTCGAAAAATCTATTTATCAAGAAACCGGTTTTCGGTTTGTTCGAAAAATCATTTTTTCAAGATACCGAGTTTCGGGTCTTTATTTTTTTGGCAAATTTTTTGGTTTTTTGCTTTAAATTAAATTACTCACGTAGCACTTACAATACATTTATTTTGGTGACCATTTTGTATACTTATTCATGATTAAAACTCAAAATTTCACAGCTCTGTTTAAATCTGACAATTAGGTTTTAATTTTAAATAAATTTTTTTTATTAGATTCCAATTTGGAATTCGAGTTTAGTATAAAATTTAAAAGATTTAAGCAAATTCTCATTAAGCTAATTTAAATTCGAAAATCATATGCAATTTATATGAAAATCAAATTAAGTTTAAAAGATTTATTTATAAAATAATTTTAATTCTTAAATCTGAAAAAAATTTGTTAGAAAGCTCAATTAAATTCTTAAATAATTTTTAGTTATTTCTTATTCAAATCATGAATTCATTTTGAAATTTGAATGAAAAAAATTGTTTGAAAATATTATTTGGAACTATTTGTAACATAAAATCATTTTTGAAAATAGAAATCATGTTTTTAATTCCAAAATTTCATTAAAATTGGAAAATCATAAAATTTATTATTAATTTTTTAAGGATATTAACACAAATTCAATAAAGCCCGGTTAAACAACGTAAAAATCCCGGTTACCGGATTAATCGAAAATTAATTTTGTTAACAAATCGGCACACGGTTAAGATCAAAAAAACCGGTGAACCGGTTTCACCGGTTTTTCCGTTTTGGACACTTTAGTCCAAAAACATTGTGTATGCTATTCACTATAACATGCTTGAGACCCACTTATTAATGTGTTATCATATATCAGTTTGCGACCCAAATAAATCTGTTTTATGATACAACCACAGCTGTGTTTGTTGCACTGCCTATTCTCTCTCGAGAGCAAGAGAATAAAAGAGTACCAGCGAGAAAGTCTATCTTGTAAGTGTGCATCCATATTTGTTGCATTATGCTTTCAGTCAGTGACTCACAAATATTCCCCATTGTGAGTGTAAATTGCAGATGAAGTAAGTGTGTCTTATTGTGGCTGATGTATTTGGTTTTAGTTTCACGTATTCAGTCGTCAATGGTTCATCGGACACAGGGTATCAAAAGCGCTTGATCAGTGAAAAAACAATAATTCAAGGCTCGGACGGTTAACCGGATTGTGATGTTACATTGGTTTTTGGGTATGTGTTTCGTATATGGGTGATTGTTCGGAAATTGTTATTTTTCAGATAGCAATTTTTCCAAACCTCGATATGTCTGCAGTACCATCTTTTTTACGTTTCTGAATGTTATCATGGTCCAAAAGTATGATCTGAAGATCACTATACTACAGCACCAAAGCAATCGAAGTTATGGAGCATTGATGGTATTCCGATGCCACGGTAGTGACTGCCTGAACGAAACTTGACAAATCAAAGTTTTGATATGATAAAACAATTTTATATATATATCAATTGAATAAAACGCACTATTTTAATGTTTTAACTAATTTATTTAGTTAACTTCGCCAATAGACTAATACCTTTCACGACCTACACACGACTGACGATTGCCACAAGATATGTCAAATATTTCACTCTCGTTTTTCCAGGTCTTCGCAAAAGCCTACTGTGTTGTCAGGTCTTCGCAAAAGCCTTGTCAAGTCTTTGCAACAGCCTACTCCACATTAATCATTCAGTGTCAAGAAACCATTATTTATCAATTTTAGTCAGTATTGGAAACAATATGACACGGTTGTGACAGCCACGGTTGTGATTTTCAGTGTTTAACCTAACCGTGCTCCAGACCGGTTTGGAATTCGACAAGTTCCAAAGACAATGAAGTTCAGGCAATGAAATATTACTTTCATTACCGGGAATCAAGCCTAAATATCGTACGGCATATGTGAATCATAAGAGAACGGTTGTGACGTATTATTTTGTGACTTAGCTTTTCAATTTTTCGAATTGAATTCCCCTTCGTATACATGTGCGTGTGTTGACTTCTGCCGGTGTAAATACTGCCACTACCCCCTCCACTCCAAAATGCCAGCAAGTGGGTCATATTGAAACCCCGGAGATGGCGCCACCACAGTCGAATTAAAATTGTACAAAATTCTGACAAAACTGTTGGACAGACTTCGTGGACCGTTCAATAACCATGGCGTGCATATTCCTCCAATTTTTTTGCGTAGAATTGTAAATCTAAATGTCCCTTAGAACATATACGCAGGTAACTTCTTTCAAGCCACGTCCTTGACGGATATTACTGCTGAAGTCCTGAATTCGCTACGGAGGACAGGCCATGGTTGTGACATTTTGAACAGTTTTTTCTCCCTAAAACCGACTTACACGGTTCAGAATGCAATGTGTTTCAAGGAAATGATCACGATCACGTGGGAGTGACGTGTGACACGACGCATTTTTGTCACGCCGCCACCTCCCCTCTGAATAGTATTGCCCATGTATTTGACTCTGTGCATCTATTTATATACGAGTATCATCAAATATATTGATGATAATCCAGATAGAAAATATCAAAAACGAGTCCACCCAATATCTATACATATGTATATACTTATATACATGTAATGACTGTATTGGCATCGATGTTAACAGGTATCTAATACATTTGTAGCACAACAATTGCATAAATTGTGTATGTGTATGTACCAATCTGTGTAATGACGCCGATGTATATTCTTCATAAATTTCACATATTATGTTGTTTGCTTGTGGGTGGCCGCATATGTGTGTGTGTGTGTGTTTGAGTGAGAGTGTAGGAGCATTTATAAGGACGAAGCGAACAGATTCGAGTTTATGTCACAAACATTTAGTATTCAATATTATTAACATTTAACACAACAATATCTGCATAATTATGCACAACTATCAAACTAAAAGCAAACTTAAGCAATTGGTCTTCAACGTCATCATTATCTTCATCCTGTATGTCATTCAATTCGTATGCTCACACATCCATATGTATGTTTATCCTTGCCGAGGTTAGGGTTATTGTTATTACTGTTGTTAATACAATGAATGAATGAATTAATGAATATTTATCATAATCTCTTA
Source organism: Phaonia tiefii (assembly GCA_963931995.1). NCBI lineage: Eukaryota > Metazoa > Arthropoda > Insecta > Diptera > Muscidae > Phaonia > Phaonia tiefii. Next base: position 290,728,556 of record OZ008368.1, read on the forward strand.
CATAGATACAAGTATTGTATGCCTACTTGTGATGATTATGACCTCTCCCCTTTGCTATGGCCGAAGAGATTTTAACATTTGTGCAAAAGTCGAAATGTATTCTTTGCCCTGCAACGACTGAAATAAATTCATTCACTGTGGTATAACCAGAAGTAAAACTTTAACATTTAATTAGTTTTATAAGCTGCTTTTGTTAATAATAAAGGAACTAGCAGATACATGTTGGATAGATATTGAGGAGAATTTGTATAACTTCTCGCAACTTTTAGGCTCGATTCAGTTGCAGTAAAAATGTAAAGATATGCATGCATATTTGTTAATTCATGAGTGTCCTTTGTGGAATTTAAAACCTCGTATAAATTTTGTATTTATCATCGACAGATTTGAGGAATTTCTTAGACTGGGTGAGAAACAAAAGCACAGTGAACATTTCCGGGCTTTTGTTGTTAAAAGAAATTAACAAATGATTTCGGTATTTTAGTAAATACTTCAGAAGGTCTACATGAATTAATGTGTAAATATTTATTCAAAAATTGATAAATAATCCAAGGTCCAAAGGTCAAAAATAGTTTCTGTATTATGTTTTTGTTTGTTCTGTTTAAAATAGTTCATGAATAATTTTGAACTCTAAATATTCAATGGGATATTATGCCATAAGTGATGAAATACGGCACCGATTTCCATCGGTCAAAATTCAATATCCTTTGATTAAGTAAAGATTTGAAACTTCTACAAAACGCCGGTAGTAGGTAAGGATTCGAGGACTATTTGACGATATTAAGATTAAATATAGAATAACTGTGAGTTTGAATTTTAGTATCGGGTTGAGGTCATAGGAATTAAAAAAGAAAACGAAGTTACGTGATTTCCTTTTGGAACGAAGTTCCTTATCGCATGTTGCGGGATGCGGATAAATGGAACAAAATTAAGCAACTTGTTTTTAACACTATTATGCTACAACCCAGTATAATCAACTATATTGGGTACTTTTGCTTTGGTTTGTGTCTCGACTAACATATGTTGGGAAATTTATTGTTTAGTGGGAATTTTTCTAGGTGGACCCTATAAACAATATTTAGTGTATATTGTAGTTTTGAACCCAATAAAAAGTAAATTTACAAAAGCCAAAGTGAAAGTGAAAGAAGTTAAAAAAAATTAAGAAAATACATTTTCTTAAACATGAAATAATACCTTTTCTTTTCTTTTCTTGGATAAGTAGCCTTCTGAAAATAAGTACATTTCCATAAAAAAATTTCCTCTAAATGTTCAATGGGCTATTATCCCATAAACAATGAAAAACGGAATTGATTTCCATCGGTCAAAATTCAATATCCTTAGATCAAGGAAATATTTGAAACTTCTATAAAAAGCCGGTTGTAGGTAAGGATTCAAGGCCTATTTGGAGATATTAAGATTCACTATAGGATAACTGTGATTTTGAATTTTAGTATCGGCTTGCGGTCATAGGCATACAAAAAGAAAACAAAGTTATATAATTTCCCTTTGGAACGAAGTTCCTTATTTTATTTTAAAATAAGTACTTTTTCTTACAAAAGTACATGTTCTTACAACAAATGGCCTTTCCAAAAAAACTACATTGTCTTTAAAGAGTACCCTTTTTGTGATACAAAATAACCTTTCTTGAGATAAGTAGCTACTCTTAAAAATGTACCTATTCTTGAAAACAGTACAAATTCAAAAAAAGTACAAAATTAAAAAAAAAACTAATTTTTCTTAAAAAAAAGTTTAGCATTTTACAAAAAATATCGTTTCTTAAACATCCATTTAAATTAAACTGTGTGTAATTTTTTAAGTCATGGAAATATAAGCATATACGGACACCACTACGTGATAAAAGACCAAAAAAAGACCCGTGTCTCCCAGTTTTGCCCAAAGTCATGCACTTATTTTTTAAGGGGCCCCCAAGGATTTGGGGCATCGGTGTCATTCTTGCTAAAAAGTGATCATTTTGTCAGGCTCATATCTTGCAAATCTTTCGGAACATTGATTTACTCTTTGAGGGAAAGTTGTAGCAATCGCAAAAAACTTTAAATAAATCGATTTTATACCATTTTTCTCCTGTTCATTTTCATAGGTAGCAAACCGTTCAAACTTCAACGAAACAATCAACTACAAAAATGTACCCTAGGTCTCAGTAAACAACTTTCTAGAACATATGAACTTCCTAGGAAGGATCCTTAATACCGTTTACTTCAACATTGGGAATCTATGCTATCTCACCGACCGCATCGGCATATAAGACACATCACTAGAAAGTTGTTTACTGAGATCTTAAGTACATTTTTGTAGTGGATTGTTTCCTTGAATTTTGAACAGGGGAAAAAGGTAAAAAATCGAATATTTTAAAGTTTTTTGAGATTTTGACCTTGGAGATGAAGTTGTTTTTGATTTTGTGTGTTCACAGTTTTTATTTTTTTTGACAAGAGCTACAACTTTCTCTCAGGGAGTAAATCAATATTCCGAACGGTTTGCTAGATATGAGCCTGAAAAAATGATCACATTTGTGCAAAAATTACACCAAGGCCCCAAATGTTTGGGGGCCCGTAAAAAAAGTGTATGACTTTGGGCTAAACTGGGAGACACGGGTCTTCTTTTATTGGTCTTTTATCATGTAGTTATGGTTATATTTCCATGACTTAAAAAATTACACACAGTGTTATCACCTATATTGGGTGCTTTTGCTTTGGTTTGTGTCCAGACTAATATATGTTGGAAAATTTCTTGTTTAGTGCGCTGTTTTCTAGGTGGAGCCTGTAAACAATATTTAGTGCTTTGCACCCAATAAAAAGTAAATTTAGAAAACCCAAAGTAAAAGAAGTTGAAAAATTTTTTTCTTTAATAAGTGTCATTTCTAAAAAAGGAAAATTTCTTGTTTAGTGCGCTGTTTTCTAGGTGGAGCCTGTAAAAAATATTTAGTGCTTTGCACCCAATAAAAAGTAAATTTAGAAAACCCAAAGTAAAAGAAGTTGAAAAATTTTTTTCTTTAATAAGTGTCATTTCTAAAAGGTAAAAAAAAATACTTAATCATATTCTTAAACAAAGTACCCTTGCTTAAAAAATTTAAATTTTCTTACAAAAAGTAACTTTTCTTAAAAAAAGTAAAGTAACAAAATTTAAATAAAATTAATTTATTTTAAAATAAGTACCTTTTCTTAAAAAAGTAGATTTTCTTACAACAAATTGCCATTTCTTAAAAAACTACCTTTTCTTTAAAGAGTAAATTTTGTAAAACAAAATATCTTTTCTTGACTCCTAAAAATTTACCTATTCTTGAAAAAAGGACCAATTCTAAAACAAATTCCCATTTCTTAACAAAAAAAACTTTTCTTCAAAAAAATGTCCTTCTTTTAAAAAATACCATTTCTTAAAAAATGTATTTTCTTTAAAGTAAATTTTCTTAAAAATAAAATAATATAAATAAAAAATAAATAATAAAAAATGATAAAAATCATCCCCAGTACCTTTTCTTTTCTTGAGATAAGAAGCCTTTTGAAAATAAGTACATTTCCTTAAAACAAAGACTACAACTCCTTTAAAAAGTGACTGTTCTTAAAAAAATAATTTTTTCTACTTTACTTCAACACTGAGAATCTATGCTATCTCACGAACCGCAAGAGCACAGGCAAAGCAGTAAGCTCAGCACACGCAACAAAGGACGCAGCACACAATATAAGAATCATTCCTAGGAAGTTCATATGTTCTAGAAAGTTGTTTACTGAAATCTTAGGTACATTTTTGTCGCGCATTGTTTCCTTGAGTTTTGATCGGTTTGCTACCTATGGACCTGAATAGGGGAAAAAAGGTAAAAAAAAATCAAATTTTTTGAAGTTATTTGCGATTTAGTTTTTTTGATAAAGTTTTTTTGATTTTATATGTTGCCAATTTTTATTCTCTATGGGCTACAACTTTCCCTCAGAGAGTAGTTCAAAATTCCAAACGAAGATGATAATATAGAGGACCCACATCGATGGGGGCCCATAAACAAAAAGTCCATGACTTTGGGGAAAACTGGGAGACATGGAACTTTTAGAACGAAGTTCCTTATCGCACGTTGCGGGATGGGGGCTAAATGAAAAAAGTTTAAACAACTTTTTTTTTACTACTTTATTAAAACCCATTATTATCAATTATATTGGGTACTTTTGGTTTGGTTTGGTTTACAGGGTGGTTTTCTAGGTGGAGCCTCTTTATTGCATATTGTAGTTTTGAACCCAATAAAAAGTAAATTTAGAAAAGCCCAAATGCAAGACTGGTAAATCCATGATATACAACCCTGAACATGAAATTACATTTGGCAGCACAATTACTCTTACACTCGTATTTTTGGTTTGTGTCTAGACTAACATATCGGGGGATATTTTTTGTTTAATGGGAAATTTTCTAGGTGGAGCCTGTTCATTACATATTGCAGTTTGAGCCGAATAAAAAGTAAATTTAGAAAAGCCAAAGTGAAAGAAGTTTTAAAAAATAGCATTTTCTTAAATAAGTGCGTTTTCTTAGAAAAAGTTAATTTTCTCAAAAAAATAACTATTCATATTCTTAAACAGAGTACCTTTAATTAACAAAATACCTTATCTCAAAGAAGTACCTTTGCTTAAAAAAGTAAATATTCTTACACAAAGTTTATGATTTTACAAAACGTATATTTTCTTAAAGATCCATTTAAATTACAGTATCTTTCAACAGGCGCCTTAGGCGCGTTGGAAGTAACTAGTAAAGGGTTTTTCAACAGAGACGCTACAAAAGTAAGTCGATAGGGACAGCAAACGACGCCAAATTTTTTCCCGCTCTTTTGACATTTCTCTTCAGTAAGGTTTGCCATTTCATCATGGAAAGATATACGAGCCAACAACGAGTCGAAATTATTAAAATTTACTACCGAAATTTGGAGTCAGTGGCCTCAACTTTAAGAGGCCAACTTTCTGGCTGAATGGCTTCGTCAATAAGCAAAATATGCGTTATTGGTCAGACAGCAATCCACACGTAATCTATGAGTCATCATTGCATCCCGAAAAAATTATGGTTTGGTGCGCTTTATTGGCCGGCGGCGTCATTGGGCCGTACTTCTTCCGTGATGATCAAGACCGGCACATTACTGTGAATGCGAATCGCTACCGTTCAATGATAATCGAATATTTTTGGCCCCAATTGGATAATATGGACTTGGAGGACATGTGGTTTCAACACGACGGCGCCACAAGCCACACAGCGAATGCCACAATCCATTTATTGGAAACCAAGTTTGGTGAAAGTGTTATCTCACGAAATGGCCCAGTCGATTGGCCGCCACGGTCGTGCGATTATTTCCTGTGGGGCCACGTCAAGTCTATGGTCTATGCCAACAAGCCAGCGACGATTGATGAACTTCGTACGAATATCGAACGTGAAATTGCAGCAGTATCGGCCGATTTATGCTTGAGAACCGTCGAAAATTGGGTTCAGCGTCTGGACTTCTGCAAGCGTGCCCATGGTGGCCATGCAAAAGAAATCGAGTTCCATACATAATGGCATCGAACGTACTTTCACAGGAATAAAGAATTTCATTGGTATCTAAAACCGGTTTTATTTTATTTAAAAAAACTTTTGTAGGGCTCTTATTGAAAAACCCTTTACATAATATATAGCAAAAGGAGCATCGTTCCGACCGGGTGTCCCCTGATACCTCATGTAATTTTTTTTGGCCTTTTATCACGTAGTGGTGTCCTTATAGGGTTAAATTTGTTCGTGGTGCACTCTGTTATCGTATTTTTCAACGGGCGACTTATGCGTGTGGGAACTAACTATGTATTACATAATATATAGAACGAAAGGAACTTCGTTCCAACCGGGTGTCCCCTGACAGCTCATGTAATTTTTTCATCACAATTTATTTAGTTTAGTGGCCGTGGGTGGAGCAATGTTAGTGTGCGCGCCTGTTGTGCAAGTGAACGTGGGTTCGATCGTTGCTCTGACCACCTCAAATTTCTTTCGACGGCGGCCACCTTGCTTGGTGACGACGACACTATGGAGTACTTAGCCATGAAAAAGCTTTCCAAAAAAAATTTGGGAATCGGTGTAATCGGTTACAATTAGTGAGTTTAAAACTAAAAAGCGTTCTTGGGGATTTCATGGCGTCGAGAGGCTGTTTTATAATGATCTCGAGTTTATGTTTATTGTCAAACGATTAACGAAATCAAAATTAACAAATTCACAAAAATGTAAAACAAATTACAAAATATTAAAATTAATAAACAATATTATAACGTACTATATTTAATTGTTGAGATTTATAATCTTCATATTGTTAAATATTAAGTAGTTTTTGATAAATTATACAATTTCGTATACAACAAATGGTATTAAAGGCAATAATAAACTTGTCTGCACAGATAAAAACTGCATTAATTATTCATGTAAAAAATATTATTTCGGGTGTGAACTAATTCAAATATGTACATAGTTACGGTTTAGGGTGGCTATTACTTTTTAAATTTTAGAAATTATGACTAGATTTTATACGGAATTCATCATTATTTAAATCCATCTAAATAAATTTAATTGCATATGCGGAAGTTCCTTAAAATCACAACCACTACTGGTAATGCCACATTAATCTCAAAAATAATGCGAAAGCCTCGGGAAGCGATAGTTAGATATGTCAGGTACACGCTGAAAAATTTGTATTTTATTGTTGTTTGGATGCAAATATAACATGTTTGTAGCTTATGGCAAATATTGTATACTTGTGTCCGAACATATTGTGTTTGCTATTCAATATAACATGTTTGGGGCAGATGCATTTGAGATCCAAATGTTTTAATTGTTGAAAACTGTCTGTCTCTATAAAGAAACAAAAAGCAGCAGATCTTCACTTCACTATAGCAATGCTTGCAAACATGTACATGGTTCCTGCAATATATTGCTGGAGCCGATATATTTGAGCGTGTAGCGTTCTCGTGTTTCCGACTACCTGCCGAAATTACTCTTGTGATTGATTTATGCTAGGTCGGGGTTTTTCTCTATCCTCTGCTCACGTTATATTTTCTGGGGTTTATCAAGTTAAGTTTACTCACTTAAGCTTTTACTTTTATTTACTACTTTACAACCTCATGAGGTTAGATGACGTGCACATAGTAATTAAATCAAATTTCAATATATTCATCCAACTGGTTCTATACGTCCCCTCTTCTCGCCAGTTGGTAATACCAAGGATATGGAGGGATTCTTCTGCCTGGTCTTTCCAGCGGAGTCTTGGTCGTCCTATTTTCCTGCTTCCATAGGGAACGTTAGCGAAAACCTTTCCCGCTGGCTTATCTTCGCCCATTCTGATAACATGGCCTAGTCAACGCAATTGACTTAATTAGATTCGCCTAGCTATGTCGACGTCAGAATATAGATGATATATCTCTTAGTTCCAACGGCGTCGGTACTCGCCGTTCTTTAACATTACCATATATTTTACGGAGAATTTTACTCTCGAATACTCCCAGGTATTTTTCATCCGCTTGAGATATGACCCAAATTTCGGAGCCATATATCAGGACAGGTAAAATTGGAGTCCGGTATAGACGGACTTTTTCTGTCGAGAGAGGGCTTTGTTCTTAAATTGCTTGCTAAGCCCAAAATAGCATATATTTGCAAGCAAAATTCTCCTATTTATCTCCAGGCTGACTTCGTTGTCCTTGTTCACGGGGGAGTCAAGGTAGACAAATTTATCTACCACTTTAAAATTAAATCGGTTCTCGACGATCAAGTGCGGACCAAGTCGAGTGGTTTCTCTAGTCTTTAAAACCACCAATATTGTCTTGCCCTCATTAACAGAAAGACCCACCTTCGCTGATGTTTTTTCGATTCTTGAAAATACTGCAGTAACCTCTCGCAAATTTCGCCTAATGATGTGTATGTCGTCACATATGCCAGCAACATATGGCTTTTCGTCTTAGTGGTCTTGTTCGTATTTACTGCAGCTTTTCTCATTATTATCTCCACTAACATGTTGCACAGATTGCACGAAAGATTGTCGGTTTGTCTCAGTCCTCGCTTGGAACTGAATGATTCCATCTTTCCCCAACTTCACTGCTGATTTGGTGTTGGTCAGCGTCATTCTACAGAGGCGGCTCAATTTTGCCGGAATCCCAAATTCAAACATAACTTTGTACAATTTCCCCGTATGGAGCTATCGACAGCAGCTTTCATTTTCGTGTGTCTTTCCAGGATTTGGCGTAGCGTGAATATTTGGTCTGTCTTGGACTTTCCTGGTCTAAAATCACACTGATAAGGTCCAATCAGGTTTTCAATAATTGGCACACGGATCACCCTTTTTGAGTACAGGACATAATACACTGAGACTCCAATCGTCAGGCATAGATTCCCATAACCATATACCGCATATAAGTTGATGCATGTGGGCTAGCAGTACTTGGCCACCGGCCTTTAAAAGTTCAACGGGCAGCCCATCCGCACAACCGGCTTTATTGTTCTTAAGCCGCGAGATTGCCGTTCCGTGCCGTGTGGTTACAATCTACACTTTCTTCCACAATCATTACCTCCTGATCGTCAGTGGAAGAATCTGAGTGGAGTGGTACTGAAATATTTTCTCTTCACATTTTAAGCACACACGGCTTATCAGTCACCAGATTCCCATTCTCGTCTTTGCAGTAAGGCAGCCGTTATTCGGCCCGCTTTTCGATCTTCTTACCCTCTGGTCTTTTCACTCTCCCTCTGCTCTCACTGCCATTTTTTTCGTCTACATAGTTGGTTTTCGACCCTTCGTAGCCTCTTGCACCATTCACATACAGCACGCGGTATAACTGACTGTTTCGTTGCCATATGTGCAACGTATTTTTCGTCATTTGCTATGCGACATTCTTCGTCGTACCATGGCTTATCCTTCTGCGGCTTTTATAGCCAAGTTCAGTCCTAGCGGCGGTTGCCAAAGAATGCGAGATGTGCTTCCACTGCGCATCTGGGTCTTTAGGAGGGTATTCTGCCCTAGCAGGAGAGAGAGACCAAGTGATCAGTCTGCTTCTTCGTTCTCTGATCAGGAGATATCCAGGTCACCTTATGTAGGTCCTTGTACTGGAATCGTGTGATAATAACTATCATGTTCTTTGCAGCGGCTAAGTCTAACAGTCTTATTACATTCTCGGAGGTGGTATCATGTAGACTGTGATTTCCGATGGTTGGTCGAAAGACACTTTCCTTTCCCAATTAGGCATTAAAATCGCCCAGAATAATCTTAATGCCATGGTACGTATACTTCCTCCATACAATCAAAACATGATTCTCTGACCTCATCGTCTCTATCGGCTGTCGGCGCGTGCACACAAATTAACGAGATGTTGAAATATTTCGCTTTTGATGCAAATTGTGGCTATGCGTTCACTCACTGGGTTAAACCTTGGAACTAGGTGTCGCAGTCTTTTGCCAACTATAAATCCGTATCCGAATTTGTGATTTCGCTTATGGCAGTAAATATCGCAGTTTTTCTTTCTGGTGCAACCATATCCTGTATATCGCATTTCCTGGATAGCTGTGATGTCAGCTCTATATTTTTCGAGGGCATCCGCCAGTTGGAAAGTGGCACCCGAACTGTATAGTGTTCGCACATTCCAGGTACGTATCCTTAAATCGTGGTCCAGTTGAGTTTAGAGGGACAAGTATTTCCAGAAAATGAGTTGAACGCTTACCTTTAGTCCAGGGACCACAGTCCAGGTTAGTGCCTTATTTAGTGTGCCATATTAAGCTCTCTTTTCTCTCCCGTTGGTAACCCCAAGCTTTCACAGAGATTCCTTCCAGCCGATTCTTGTACACGGAGACAGCTCTTTTGATTAATTACGCTGGTGATGAAGTAAGAATTTTTTTTTGACACGCCCATTGTGGTACCTCCCATACAAAAGTTGTTTGGCCGTCTGGTTGTTCGACACGAGAAGTCCCGCACACCAGAAGCAATCTTTATGAAAGTTTGGACTAGTCAATATTTAGTCAAACAAAACTCTCCTGTAGAAAATGAGCTGTTTTGCAACGCCCATTCTGGTACCTCCCATATAACTAAAAGTTGTGCGGATGACCGGTTCATCGACTCGATAACTCTTGTAAACTACAACCGATCTTAATAAAATTCGGTACTAGGTAATATTTTGCTAAAACCTAGTAGGAAAGTAATAATTGCCAATTGTGCTACGCCCAGTTTCGTACCTCCCATACAAAAGTTGGGCGTATTTGCGGTTTGCCGACTCGATATCTCCAATAAATCATAACTGATCTTAATAAAATTTTGTACTGATCAAAATTTTGGCAACAACTTGCCATGCCCATTTTTGTACCTCGCATATAAACATTCGGAGGGAAACTAACTAATTTGGGTATTCTGTTGCTGTTGAATATGGTCACTTTTGAGTATGGGCGTTTTTATTTAACATAACTCGCACCTAATGGATGACTTAGGGTGAGGGTATGATTAAGTCGGTTCACTCGACTGAAACTTATGTACTGGTTTTAATTACGATCGGTATTTATAGAAATTCGTCTACTTCCTTATCAACGTTCAGATATTGTTTTGATGGAGTGGAACACCTGTTGATTGAAACTGTTTAGCTTTATTTTGTCTTAATTTGCTTGCAATTCTTCTTTTAACACAGGAATTAAATCTCGGAAAATCTGCAGTAATTTATCATAGTAGTCGTCAAGTCGTCTCTATATCATCACAGACACGAGCAGAATGTTGATGATGCTGCTACTGGGTTTGTTTGTGTTTACAGAAGCTATTCTCACTATTATCTTTGTTATGATGTTGCAAAGGTCGCACAGTATGCTGTTACCTGGATTTAGACTATTTATTTTAAATTTAATGGCATTCAAATATTACATGTTCAATTTCCTATACGACAGTTCCGTACTGTTAACGATTACGATTACGGGAAAGCTTCGTCGCAAGAATGACAATTTTCATCATCCCAACAACTTTTGTCATCTATAGTGACCTAAAGTACAGTTTCATTCCCACTACGAAAATATGTTCATCACAGGGGTGGTTGTCGCGGGAATGAGTATGTTTATTGAAGCAACGAATTGGTTTCAATGCTGCTATGAATATATTTCTTTGCTGCGACGCATTTGTTTCATTGTTGTAATGAATTTGCTACCTTTTTCAGTTGAAGTTTCAGTAATCAGTTGAACATAACAAAACTTTATACAATTCTCATGTTCACCTGGACTTATTGGTAAACAAATAATTGCATCTTCATTGCCACTTCTAAATAAACCTTTGTTAAAACTTGTTATCTCTTTGAAGACATATTGAATCTTTGAAATATTGAAACTTCTGGAGCAGAGGTTGAATACAATTTTGTGTCGCAAAACGCTGCGCAATATTATTTCATACACATATTGGAGGCAAGGAAGATTGATTAAACTACGACCACTTTTTTCCAAGATGACAGCAGCGCCTGTGTTGATACCAGTATTTGTAGACGTTGTATCATATGATTAGCCGTTTGCTTGATCAACAATATTTCATTTAACTAATCTTTCGTAAACTGCATCCGCAAAGAGTTTGCCTGTTGAAGATTCTACTTTCGGTGCACCAAGAAATTTCGATGTGCGGTTGTAGCATAATAAAATTGAAATCCTTTCAACTTTTGTAGATCCGATCAAATCTTTCATCAACTTTACATCAAAATTAGCTACCAACGAACCAGTTTTACTAACCTACAAATGATAGGCCGTCGGTGGTGCAACGGTTAGTGTGCGCCGCTCTTGTACTTGAGAACGTGGGATCGATCCCTGCTCAGACCATGTTACATTTCTTTCTACGACGGTCACCTCGCTTAGTGACGGCGCCACTATCGACTAATTATCCATGAAAAAACTTCTCAAAATACCGTTCGGAAGCAGCTTAAAACTGTAGGTCCCAATCAGTTAGAGTAAAACTAGAAAGCGCACAGCTCACGGGTTGTCGAAAGCTCTCGTCAATCTCTTCATGGGATGTAATGGGAAGCCATTTTTTTAAAAATGAAAGTAAGATTGTTACAAAATTGAATTCTACCTTTTGTTGAAAAATGTAGAAACTCAAATGACATTACTCAGCTGAAATTTCTTTAGATTATTATCGCCCTAATTCTGTTAGCTGCCGCTATGACAAGGTGAACTGCAAATCTATCAGTCATTTTGGCATTGTCCAGTGCTGCTGCTAATCGAGATATTTTATTTCTTTAATATTATGGAACAATAATCTGGCAGATTTAAAAATCCGATATTTGAAAACCAGAAAACCCTGTGTATACGTGTCTCACCACTCATGCCGACCGATTTGCCATGCTCAGCTCTGTTTCAAATTAGCTTACTTTTTTTTCTCTTATCTTTTTTTTCTCATTTAACATTTTAACAGAAAAATTAGTTTCGTTCCGTTAAGAACTCATTCGTTGCAGCAACGAAGTTAATTCGTCAACGGTAAATGTTGCCAAACCGTTAAAAAATAAAATATATTAATAAAGTGTGGAAAATTAATATGTACACATAATAAAATAGTCTAAATCTCATACACCCATTTTTATTTTTATTTGAGTCCGTTTTTCACTAAAATTCAAATTAAATATAACTGTCGCAAGAAGGTTGTCTCAACCAAATTAGAGTTTGCCACAGCCGAGTTAGAGGTTGTCACATCGGATTAGGGGTTATTATAGCCGAATTAAAGGTTGCCACACCGGTAACAATATTTGTCGTTGCCGTATTAAAATTTACCACATCCAAATTTAGAGGGTGTCACAACTGAATTTTGAAATTTATTTTTTTAAATTAAAATCGCGTTTAGTGAGAATTGTTTAATGTTCTATTGACAATTTATTTTTCTGTATTCTCATAAATAGTTACAAATGAGGAAATAATGAACTCTAAATGAGGACCTCTTTAGGTAAACGTATTACTTTTCCCTGCCTTTACTGACTGGTTTTCTTGAGTCACCACACAAATTCTCACGAGTCGTGTCTATAGATTTATATCCGAGTCGTGTCTATAGATTTATATTAATACAAGGCGACACATTTTTATGCAATCTCTTCAGCATCTTAATGGAGATAATAATGAGGAAAGATGCAGAAAATATGAACAAGACCATTGACACGAAAAGCCATATGTTTGCTGGCGTATGCTGACGACATAGACATCATTGGGCGAAATTTGCTAGAGTTTACTACAGTATTTTCAATAACCGAAAAGGAATCGGCGTAGGTGGGTCTTGCTGTTAATAAGGGCAAGACAAAATTGATAGTGTCAACGACTAGATATACCTCTCGACTTGGTCCGCACTTGAACGTTGACAACCGATTTAATTTTGAGGTGATAAATGAATTTATCTACCTTGGAGCCACCGTTGACAAGGACAACAACGGCAACCTGGAGATAAATAGGAGAATTGTGCTTGCAAATATATGCTATTTTAAAAACAATGCTCTCTCTTGATGGACAAAGATCGAGCTAGACCAGAGTCTCATTTTGCCAGTCCTAGCGTATGGCTCGGAAACTTGAGTCATATCGCAAGTAGATGAAAAACACCTGGGAGTATTCGAGAGGAAATTTCTCCGTAAAATATATGGTCCTGTTAGAGAAAACGGCGAGTGCCAACGTCGCTAGAACCAAGAGCTATGAGATTTATATTCTGACGTGGATATCTCTAGGCGAATCAAGTTAGGCCAGTTGCGGTGACTAGGCCATGCCATCACAATGGATGAGAAGATGAGCCAGTGCAAAAGGTTTTCCATAACGTACGCAATGGAAGCGGGAAGAGAGAACGACAACCAAGACTCCATTGGAAAGACCAGGCAGAAGTATCCCTCCGTATGCTTGGTGTTATCAACTGGAAAAAATTAAAATCGATAGGACAACGAGCACCTTAATGCGTATGAATGTATTGTGAACATATTTAGTATATCATATGGAAATATACAAATATGCATGTGTGCGTTTTTATGTAAATATATGACTTTGTAATGCACAGTAAAAAAAACTTTAGTTTTCATAATTTTGTTGCAGAATATAAAACGATTTGTCATATTTCGTGTTGCCTGAAAGTTTTATAAATTGGAGTTGTGTAAATATATTCCGTCTATTAGTCATTTAGGAATTAGATAAAAAGTATGATTTTTTTTTCATTTACTTATACAAACTTGCCGACAGTTTTGGCATAAAAGTTATTATTTTTTGCTTCAAAAGTTTATTTTCAACAGATTTAAGAACACAATTTGTATGATGTGTCGTTGTAACTAAATTTTCACTTGCACATACTATATCCTTGGCAGGTTAAGTTGCATACAAATACTAAGAGTTGAATTTAAAAAACGATAACAAACTTATAGTTCATATTATAAATGTGTTAGGAGAATAAAAATATGAACAACAAATTTTACACAATACACCTAGTGTGTTATTTTTATCCTTGGTTATCGATAACAGGTCCTAAGATATCTTAGAGCATTTGTGCCTTTCATCAATCTCTCCTATTTTAACGAAAAACCAATTTGCTTTAATTTTTCTTCCCATTAATTTCAAATAGTTGTGAAGTTAGTACGAGTATTTTATTATCTAAAATACTACAATGTTGTCCAACACAACACAAATTCAAAATGTCAGCATATCAAACGAAAAAAAAAAATTAATTTTAATTATAAACATTTATGGCAAACACTTGTATTTTGATAACATCGAAAAACAAAAATATTCAAACTTTTGTAAAGAAATATATTTTTTTTATTGAATTCGAAGACATTTCAATTGCAGCTTTATGAGGTTGTAATGAATTTGACATTATTTGATATACAAATATTTGTCTTGTATGCCAAAGGAGATGTATGCATGGGTTAGTAACAAATAAAGGAAAAAGAACAGACATGTAACATGGAAAATGTTGTTATTTCTCGGAAATGTTATCTATTACAAATATATTATTTTTTTACATAAGACTACATTTTAGATATAAAGTGAAGTCTAAGATTGTGTGTAGTAAGGACCGGATCGAAATGCCAATTTTTTTCTCAAAACCATATATGTAATCCTTTAAAATGAACATTAAATATATCAATACAAAAGGTGGTCAGGTTTGACATTGCAGTTTTATATATTTTTGTTTATATTGTGTTTTATATTGTTTTGTATATTTAATATTGTATTCTATATATTTATTCAAAATTACTTAAATATCTGGATTATGATTTATAAAAAAAAAACAGATATTCCATCAGCTCTTGTGGGCTGCCAGACTCAAATGTATGAAAATTTTAAAGTAACGAGGGTATTTTATTAAGTTATGAAAAATCCAAAAAAAAAAAACAAAATTAATTCAAACCTATCCTAATTGTACTCATGCAAGTATTCGAGTTGTTCTCTTAGATTTGAACGTGTAAAATAACAAAATTTAGGCCTTTTTTCGATTGCTATCAATTCTGAAAATAAAAGGGTCATTGAACAGTTCGAGTAATTTTGCAACCATAAATATGCCCAATACTGGCGCAAAATACTCTGCAGTTACTCTCTGTTACTTGACGCTCATCTAAAAAACTTATATAGATTCTGCTGACCACTGTGAACAAACGTGGTAGTCAGTGTGTATTTTAAAAAACAAAGTTCGCTCATAACTCCCTCTATAGCTCCCATTTGAATGCACGAAAATCGTAGAAGATTCGGAGGTAGGATAAACGAATTGTAAAAAAATTTACTTAAAATCATAAAGTTAAGGTCATATTGTGGCTGTCGTTGGTGCAATGGTAGTGTACGCGGCTCTTGTACGTGAGAACGTGGGTTCGATCCTGGCTCTGACCAGCTGACATTTCTTTCGATAAAGTTAACTAATTACTTAGCTAACACATTATACATTTAGTTAAACCATACCGACGGAGAAATATGTCTACATCTGTCGGAAAGGAAATGATTTAAAATATTTACCTAACCCACTACTCATGTTCCGCATTTTGCCTTGCTGAGTTCTGTTTTAAATTCAATTGTTTTTTCCCTTCTTTCCATTTCTGTCTTGATTTTCATAAAATAAATAATAAAAATTTGTTTCGTTTCGCTAACAACTCATTCGTTGCAGCAATGATATAATTTAATCAGCTATAAATGTTAGCAAATAGTCAATTTAAATGAACATTAATTTTAATTTGTGGAAAAGGTTAGATATGAACTAAATAAGAATAGTCCAAATGTTTTACACTTATTTTTATTTTCGTTTTTTGCCCGTTTCCTCCAAAATTCGAATTAAATCTAATTGTTACAGGAACGAAAAATTAATTGGTGCAGCAACGACACGAAAAATTATCAAAGAAATCATGTATGAAATTTTTTGTTGCAGCAACAGCCACATAGTCAGATTTACAAAATTTGTCATTACAGAAACGTAAACCAATGCGACGGAGAATTTTTCATTTGGTGACACACGGTTGTCGCCTTTGTCGGTATAGAGGATTAGTTTAACAACATCTTTCCAGAATCGAAAAAATCGTGTCCAACAACAATTTGTGTCGACCAGGGGATTATTAATTTGGTCTTTAATTTACTTACGATAAGGCGGAGATCCTCGTTCCTGGAACACAAAATTTTAACTAGAAATGGGAATAGAGAAAACGAGTACAAGACAAAATTAATGTATTCGACCAGCAGAACATCTACCCGGTTGTATTAAAGGGTGAACGTTGATAAACGTTTTAATTTTGAAGTAGTGGAAGAATTTATTTAGCCAAGAGCTCTATAATCTCTCTCCCAACATCGAGGTAGTAATTTTGAAGTAGTGGAAGAATTTATTTATCCAAGAGCTCTATAATCTATATCCCAACATCGAGGTATTGGTTATGCTGGCTGGGAAATGTCAGTACAATGTTTCAGAATGACAGTGGAGAAGGTATTCGAAGATGTACTTGAAGGACATCGCCAAATAGGACGACCAAGACTTCGCTGGAAAGACCAGGTTGAAGACTGCCAGCCAGAGCTTGGTATTACCAGCTGGAGGAGAAAATAAAAATATCGAGCCGATAGAAGAAGCTTGTTATCATCATATTGTAAAGCCCTTGCCCCATCTGGGATGCTTGAGGCTAACGAAGTAAGTAAATGAATACAGCAGCACCCCAAGGGGGAGCCATATCTGCAGTTCTCTCGAATTTATCACTGCATAGTGGTTAGCTAGAGCTGGAAATATCAGGTAGGACAGTCGTAGCATATGCTGACGACCTGGAAATTGCAGTGCAGAAGATGCAGAGATGTGCTCCAAAACTAAATCAGGAGATTCTATAAGTGGGTCACTGAGAAATGCAGAGACACCCGTGCTCGTACTATATACCAGGAATCACAACATACCGTATATTCATCTCCTGTATCTATGTGGTAGAGAAATTTGCATAAACGAAAGTGCAAGATACCTAGGTTTCAAGCCAAATACTGTGGATAGGAGCAGTAGCTCCACATTCATGTAAAATACCCATCGGACGACGATGGGGCCTATACCCGAAAATAGTTTACTGGATATATACAGCTGTTACCCGCCCCATATTGCCCTACGACATGTTGTTTGGACACCGGTACTGGCAACATCCACTTACCAAAGCCTGTTGACAAAAGTTCAGAGAATGGCAATGGCAAGTATAACGGATGCCCACCGGACAACCGAGGGTTAGGGGATTATCCGCCCCATGGTATCTCAAGATTTGCTGGATATGCATCGGCAATCCGCCTAAGACATTCTTCTCAATGGATCATCACCCCTATAGTCATGGGACGATTTAAAGAGATCTAGAGAAATCTACAGTAGAAGTCGACTAGATACCACCCACTCCTACCTTTGAGAGAATCTCGTCCACTCATTTCCCAGACAGGCAGGACTTGAAGGAACTCATACCAGGTTATAACAGATATTTAGACTTCTATACTGGTGCCTTCAAAGTAGATGGCAAATTAGGTTTTTGAATTCTATTCTAAAGAGCTCCGTCTAGATCTTGCACAAAGGCTACCAGCCCATTGTAGTGTCATTTAGACAGAAGTCATGTCAAACCGAGGGGTAACACTATGGCTGAGACGAAACGTCATCACAGCATGGGGAACCAATATCTACTCTGACAGTCTGACTGTTATAAAATCTCTGCAATCTGCATTGCTGACTTCAAGTGCTGCCCCCAATGAGAGGGCCTCTAAATGAGATGGCCAAGAAGTTCGATATTTATCTATATGTTTGCTGGGGTGTAGAAACTTTCCAGTGAAGTATGGAGTAGACGCTCGTCCAGATTAGGAACAATCTTACCTGTTAAACTGGATATGGAACATGTGGGTATGTGACCTTAATGTATGCCAGTTCATACTTTAAACCGAAGCTCTCAGGCGTTGCAACGAAGATGGTGTGGGGACACAAAATGCAGGATCAACAGGCAAGTATGCTACTGCCCTGCCTTTTCTATGAGTGGAAACAATTTCTAAGATATTACTTCATGTCGGATAGAACTGGCATTTAGGTAGTTAATCTGAATGCTTTTAGGATTGGTTTGCCGAGTCAGACACATCCTGGAATGTCGGGATTGAGATGCGGTTGGAAATTTTCTACAAAAGGGGCTATAAGGAACCTTCTTGATTTCGGCAGACAACGAACTGTTCACACGGTTGAAAATATTGAACGTGTAAAAGAGAGTATTCAGGAAGATGGAGAAACATCAACCGGGAGACGTTCGACACAACTTGGCCTCTCATGAAGGTCGCTGTAGAAAATTTTCCATACAATAATAATGTTTCCATATAAAATTCAGCTTGTCCAAGAATTGAAACTAACCAGATTTACCAGATTCTGATTATGTAATTTATTTAAAGCATAAAGCACAAGCAAATCATGATTATATTCTTTATTTAATTATGAGCGACGAAGCGACCAATTAAAAGTCCATTTCCAATTAAAAAGCACAACTGCAGGGTATGGGCTACGGAAAATCCAAGAGTAGTTTAACAGTGACAATTAAGCCCACTTATTGGCCTACATTTTTAACGTAGAATACGTTATACGGTAAGGTAGGGGTGTTGATCTGGAGCACAAAATTTAGAGAAAATGTTTGTCAACTTTCACCCACTTTTACTTAAATATTAAAACATATTTTAGCAATTTTTATATGTTACTCAGTTTTGGTAATATGTTTTGTTTCGAATTACATTAAAACAATTATATGTCTATATAAAAGTTTTATGTAGTTAAGGAAATAAATATTTAAGAGCATGATATTTTAGACTTTTTTTGTACATGCTTTGCTGTGCTTTGTTTATTTATCGAGCAGCGTGTAAATGTGTGTATGTACATTTCGTTTTGTTGGATCGGTCGGTTATTAGTTCGTTTGGAGGGGAACATAAAATGAAGGGAGGGGAGCGTGGACACTTGTATGTGCTTGAAAGTTTACAGATCTTTACTGTCGTTTGTTTACTTCTGCGAGCAGCGTGTAAATGCGTGTGTATGTACATTAATACAAAGGATTGGCGATGTATACGCTCACTATATCAATGGCGTTTTTCCTAAACACATTTCTGTGAATACATTGGGAAGTAGTTGGAAAGCAGCTAATCTATTGTGCTGCCATATCATAAAATGTATTGCTGTAGCTGTACTTCAAATGAAGATGTCGTTATAATATAATACGTTAAACTAGATATAGTTTCATCCTTAAACATATGGCATACAGTCTTCGAGCACACAAACTAAAAAATAAATTAATAAATCTTGTTCAAAACTATTCCAATCGTTTAGATCAGTGGTTTCCAAACTTATTTGGGTTATCACCACATTATAGCGACATCTTTATTAGATGTACAGCAATAGGAATTACTTTTGTCTCTGACACAGCCTGCAGGGAAGACCTCGGACAACTGTCTGCTGTATTTTTTTTTAATTGAACACAGTTTGGCCGTTTCATCACTGGCGTTCTATATCGGACAATGTTAGAAAACTTTTTAGTGGGAAACCATCCGAAAGTGTGGTTACAATTGGATAAAGCCACAGTGCAAACTGCGAGGGAAACAATGACTCTTGTACGCCACATCTTTGGTGGATGAATGTTTTCGGTTACAAGCGAATTGGTCTCCGCGTTCCCCGGATTTAACCTGACCAGACTGTTGCCTTTGGAGTTATTTTAAAGGACAATATTAATAGATTAATTAGACTAGAACCGCCTAGTAACTAAAAAACAATAAACTGAACGAAATCAACAACATAACACCTAAAGTTTTGCGAAATGTTATGGAAATTATTTTCCAAAAAGCACGAATATGCGAAGCAGAAAATGGCCACCGCTTGCGAGATATAATTTTTCATAATTAAATTAAAAATATTCTGCATTAATATACTATATTGTTTAAAAAGTATATACATATAATAATTATGTCTTAAATAAAAAGTTATAATGAATTCAAACCCCATCGGTCATTTTGCACCACTCTTTAAAAACCGAAACCGGTGGAAGCGGGGGATTTCCTCCAAATAAAATCTGGAGACGCGGTTGTCACAAATTCCCTTTTTAAATACTCTACTCTACCCAGAACCACAGTAAATCGCTTTAGAAGTTCAACATCAGAACAGTTCTCATAGGGCTAAGTGTGTCAATATTGACTACCTAACCTATCAAAATTGCAGCTTTTCTAGTTAACCTAGATTAGCCGTCAAACGCTTTTAGAAATCCTCGGTTTCCTCTGAAAATTCAAAGGGTTTAATTTCGTAGATTCGCAACAAATCTTCTCATAATTAAATTATTTATCAATTTTGAATAAATCTTATTAAACCATCCTCGTTTGTAGTCGTTCATCCATTCTTCTGCACTTGTTTTCACTATTGTAAAACATCCAATATTGACAAAGATTTGTATCCTTTTCAAGTACCAGAAAAGATAAATTTTTGTGCAATATGTCCATAGATATTTTATATAACAAAGGACACAAGAAAACAAGTAACAATTTTGTAGATCATGTTTTATGGTTAAATACACATGGACAACAACTGAACATCGTTCACCTAAACAAATTTGACACGGCAATTTTGTTTTGAAACTACGAAATATTTTCTAAATAGTAGGTGATTTTTTGGCAAGTGATTGAAAGTTGAGTTGAAATAAAAGAAAATATATGTTATTAGTTCCGACATGTCTTTTGACTTTAATGACGTTTGCTACACATAGTTTTTTAAAGTTTTGTGTATGAAAAGGTTACGATATACTCATTAACAAATCCAAAATTCATAATGGGAAATTTTGTTACGGCTTAATGAAAACTTATATAAATGAACTTTGGGAAATTAAATTGTAGAAAACGAACCTTTGTTGAGTGACTGTTATGAGTTCCTTTGAGACTTAATCATCCCAAAACAAGAATTCTGCATCCTTAGAAGCAGGTTTGTTAAGGAGAATTCAGCTGACCTGCTGAATTAAAGCATAATTTGTGTATAAAATGTTCCAATTGCCACCACGAGTTAAGAACCAACAAAGGCGCTTATTAAGTAGTAGCTTGGAGGATGCGAAATCATGGCTACTTGAGACTGATTATAAGCCACTCTTTCTGATAATTGGCGAAGTTGGTCAATCGTATGTTACGTAAAGTTATTCATATTAAAAATCTACAACATTATATTGTTGTATGAATTATAAATTTAAATTATACAATGTATTATTGCAACGAAGTTGCGGGATGGGGGCTAAAAGAAAGCAAATTAAACAACGTTTGTTTCACCACTATTATGCTGCAATCTGGCCATCGGTGTTTCAATGGATCCTCGTGAGATCATGGGTTCGAACCATGCTCTGACCACCTTAAAATTTCTTTCGGCGGCGGTCACCTCGCATAGGCACAGCGACACTATCGAGTATTTAGCTATGAAAAAGCTTCTCAAAATACTGTTCGGAATCGGAGTAAACCTGCAGCTCCAATCAGTCAGTGTTAACACTAGAAAGCGCACAGCTCAGTGATTGTGAGAATCTCTCCCCTGTTCCTTCATGGGATGTAATGGGAAACCATTTATTTATTTATGCGACTATTATTAACTATATTATTTACTTTTGCTTTGGTTTGTGTCTAGAACGGGTTGGAACATAGAGAAAGAAATTAACTAGATGTCTCATATATGTTGGCAAATTTTTGATGTGTCACCATCTATACGCTGGGGGTAAAAATCCTTTTCACAATACAATCACAAATTTAGAGTAAGATGTGCGATGTAATCGTTAAACAATCGTAAAGACCCCTTTCACACTCGGCAAGTTACTTGCGCAAGTCAGTTTTTCAACTTTCCGAGTACAAGCAAGTCTGTACTCAAAATGTATTCCCCTATCCCGACCTTACCTCTGTCATCTACAAACCAAGGCTTGGGCAAGAGACTTGCGCAAGTAACTTGCCGAGTGTGAAAGTGGTCAAAGCGTTATCAAATCGGTGTGAGCAATGTATGAGTGTACTCATACGCTGCATACAATATACTCAACACCATGTAGTGTGCAATAGTAGCGACTAATTTTCACTACCCAGCGGGCAAAAAACCGAGCCTTAGCGAGTATTACGCTAAATGCTCGCAAACGGGCTCAGAAGCGAATATTTACCGGACCAAAACCGGGGGAGAAATTAAACTCGACCAAATATTCTCAAACTGGTTTAAAAACGGGTGCTAAACGGACGAAAAGAGAGAAACATTGTTGTCGTTGTGTCGTCCGCCAAACAGAGGCACACACGTGCAGGCACACGACACAACAACAAAGTTTTGGCTATTGCATTTTGTTTTATTTTTCGTGTTGTTCTCGCAAAAGATATTGCAAAAGTCTCGCAAACGAATCTCTTGCAAGACATCGTAAACGAAATTTTTACTGCCACAAACTGAGCGACTGATGATTCATTTTCCGATCTGTTTTCGAGAGTTTTACCCGCAAAAGTTTCGCGTAACTCTCGTATGCGATATCGTATACGAAGTTTTGGTCCGCTGGGTAATTGTGGTACATTATGTTATCGTAGGCAAATGAAAACAAATAAATAAAATGAATACAAAAACATTTAATTTTAATAACTTTTAAAAAGATTTTTTGCACTTTTATTAAAAAATTTACTAAAACAAAGCAAAATAAGGAAAACTAAAAACTAAACTTGTCAAATATAAGGAAAACTAAAAACTAAAAGTTTTCTTCATCTTTGAGATTGTCATTCATACTTAACAGCTGCATATAAGCACCATCTAGTGTGCAATATTAGCTACTAATTTTCGAAAACCATTGCTGTAAAGTAACATTACATTTCAGTAAACAGCTGATTAATAACTTGTCAACCGCAACAAATACAAAATAATAAAATATTTTACAAAACACCAAAAAAATTATAACTCAGAACATAAAACAACACAAAGTGTATCAAAGCTGAATGGAGGTAATGTTAATTCTAATAAAATTTCTATTAGATTCCAATATAAATTAAGATTATATTACACTGAAACTGGTGCACGACAATTGGGTAACAATCTCCATCTCATGCCAATTATTATGGGTGGAGATTTTAATACAAATTGTGCAAACCCACAGTCGCAAGCTTTATCAAAATTTTTATTTGACGTTTTCCACTTGCATAAGAGCAATTCTCCACAAACCCCCACAACTAACAATTCCACTACTATAGATGCAGTTTTCCATAGATTTTTAAATACAATCGAGTCAAAAAATTATATATCTTATTTTAGTTACCATAAGTCAATATTAACTATTTGTACTTAAGGCATTTACCATAGATGGGCACTTTGCAGTACTACTAAAATTTCAGTAAAAATAATTCTTTAACTAGTAAATTTTTACTGATTACTAAAATTTTTTTCAGCAATTTTTATAAAGTGCCTACATGGTTACGATGAGGTGCATTGAATTTTCAGTAACCAGTAATGCCCGATTACTGATTATTATGAATACGGCCCTATGATTTGACTGGTAATGCAAATTAAATTTCATTATCAGTAAAAATTTACTGAATTTTTTCAGTAATCAGTAAATTTACTGCTTACTGTAATTTTTAATGCAGTACATATATACTGCAGTGTGCCCATTTACTAACCAAATAAGTTAAATAAAACAAACAAAAACCAGCAAATTCCTATGTATTTACAATATTGAAAGTTTTGATACATTTAATTGATTAATAAAAAAAATATACTAAAAGCATTAGTACTTCCAACTTCATTACTAGATGTTTACACATCTCCCCTGTGATCGGACTCACATTATTTTCTTTGTTTAATGGGAAGCGTTCTAGGTGGAGCCTGTAACCAATATTTAGTACATAGTGTAGATCAGAACCCAATAAAAAGTAAATTTAGAAAAGCCAAAGTGAAAGAAGTTAAAAAAAAGAACATTTTCTTAAATAAGTTACAAAAAGTAAAATTAATCAAAAAAAGTACCTAATTTTTTTCTATTTTTTCGACCTTTATGTTATTAATTTTTCTTTGGAAATCGAAATATTGAAAAAGATAAAAAAAATAGAAAATTTTTAAGAAATCTAAAGGGACCTTAAGCTGCAGTAATTAGTCAAGAAAAAAATACTTCTTAATATTCTTAAATAAAGTACCGTTCTTAAAAAAGTACCATATTTTAAAGAAGAAATTTTCTTAAAAAATTACATTTTCTTACAACAAATTCTCCACTAGTATGGTTATCTACAGTCAATGAACTGCTTCTTGAATTGGACAAAGCCGAATGCCAGGTCTGTGCCTATGCCGATGATATTTATATCATTTGCACGGGGAGAAACCTCAATTTAGCATTCGTACTACCAGCGTTCTTAGTCTGATATCGAACTGGACCGCTAGCAACGGACTATCACTTGACCCACTTAAAACCGAGCTCATCTTGTTCTCTCGGAAATTTGAAATACCTGCATTTGAACTACCGTCAGTAATGGGGTGCAATTACAGTTGACGGAAAAGGTCAAGTATCTGGGGACAATTCTCGACAGTAAACTGTCTTAGAAACCGAATGTGGTGGAGAAGGTGAAAAAGGGGTCTGTTGCTCTTTACTGCTGTCAAGGGGCGATAGGAAAGCCCTTGGGTCTGTCTCCTAAGATCACCATGTGCATTTATACGGCAATAGTCTGACCAATACTCCTCTATGGCACCGTAGTTTCGTGGAGGTCCCTCCAAAAGAAATATATTCTGAATTTCTTGATTAAAATTCAAAGATCAGCACTGATTAGCGTTACTGGGGCAATGGGCACGACGTCAGGTACTGCACTTAGTGCTATCCTGAACATCTGTACTCCTGATATCATGGCCGAATCAGCAGCGGCTACATCCCTGGTGAGAATCAGAGATTGTGGCGTCATGATATCGGGGCATTCCGGACACGCTGAATTACTATACCGGATCAACTCTATTCCCGTAAAAACGGACTACTGTATCCCCTACCTTCTACCAGCGACAAATCTAAGGACTTATATTCCGAACAGGAATACCTGTGTAAAGTTACTGGAAGGAGATAGATACCAGTAGTTTCAGATTTTTCTCGGATGGATCGAAGTTAGACTAGCAAGTAGGCTATGGGGTCCATTCAGCGGGCCTAAATGTAAATATCTCCTTAAAACTGCCTGATCACTGTAGTGTACTGCAGGCAGAAATTACCGCCATACTGGAGGTTGCTGAACTACTGAAAAGTAGTGTCACAACCCTACGGAGAATATGTATCTACACAGGCAGCCAGGCTGCCATAAAATCCCTGGAAGCCATGTTTGCTACGCCCCTGACGGTAAAAGAATGCCACTCATCACTTAGGGCGATGGCAGAGTATTTTGACATCAGGCTCATCTGGAAACCGGGACTCGGCGACATTCCAGGCAATTGCGTAGCGGATGCGTTAGCTAGACAGGGCACTACCGCACAGGTTCTTCCGGCAAAAGAAACTGTTAGTATGCCAATCTCTACCTACCGTTTGCAGATTCGGCAGTGGGCCGATAATATGTTCAGGGACAAGTGG
This sequence comes from Phaonia tiefii, assembly GCA_963931995.1. Taxonomy (NCBI): domain Eukaryota; kingdom Metazoa; phylum Arthropoda; class Insecta; order Diptera; family Muscidae; genus Phaonia; species Phaonia tiefii. The sequence continues at coordinate 290,754,526 of OZ008368.1, forward strand.
AGACTTACTTCAACTTGCAAACAAGCGAGGGCCCTCTGGCTACAGGTGGACAGGAAGAGGACTGGGCAACTAGTTAACTTGCCGAGAGGTAGGTTATCCACAATGATAGGAACACTTACGGGACATTGTCTTGTAGGAAAACACGCCCTAAGTTTGGGACATAGAAACTCCACTCTCTGTAGATGCTGCATGGAAGAGGACGAGGAAGCGACGAAACACCTTCTCTTGGATTGCCCTGCTCTGGCAGGACTGAGAAGTAGGATATTCGGAACACATCTAGTTAGTACCGTAGCCCTACAGGATATTCCTGTAGTTCTTATAGACAAATTTATTGAAAGGGCAAATTGGCTAGACGACTAATCAATAGTTGCTATGGAGGAAACTGCGGGTATCACAATGGGCTTCTTTAGCTTAAGTGTGCTAGACAGCGTGCTGTCTTGCAGCCTTTTCAACCAACCAAATTCCACTTTATTAGCAATTTCACTTAATTTGACTTTTTTCTACACTGAAAAAGCATGTTGCATAAAAATATTTTGTTTAATTGGGTTTGAACCAAAGAAAAACAACAGAAACTATAAAAAAGTAGAATGGCTTAAAAAAAAGTACTTTCGCCTACTCTTTTATGGCTTATGCAGGAGACAGTACAGCGAGCAATAAAAGTATCCGAATTGGGTTAAAACACTGGTATATGTACCATAGAAATCACGAAGACGTGTAAAAGTTGCGCTAATTGGTGTGTGATTTTCAAAGTGAATTTATATTATTTGGTAGCTTTGCTCAAGCGTTCTTCTTGCGTCACCTGCCAGAGTACACTGATCATAAATGTCAAAAGTCGACCGCAGTATGACAGTTCGTTTGACGGCTAACCTTTTAGAAAGTTCTATCTAAGCAAAAAAACACTCTTTATGCCAAACGCACACAAAAAAACCCAATGATGTACGAACTCACGGGCGATGTGTTAACACCTTTTTGTTATACGGTACCTGTTCGAATTCTATGAACAGATTAGTAGATGTTATATTGGAAAATAATAAATAGCGTTCAATCATATATATGATGACGTTTCATTTAAATAATATTAATACTTATAATTATTTAAAGACAAGTGCAAGGAAATGTGTCATTATTTTCTTGCTTACTACTTTTTGTTTTATTCCCACAAAAAACAAAGAGAATGCAAAGCAACGGACACATGTACATATATTAGTGGTCTTCATGAAAGCTCGAAAGAACCTCGTAAACTCGAAAACATCGTAAACCTGCACAGCAAACGTCAAAACAAACAAATTTCCCATACAAAGCGACTTGCTCAAAAGTGGAAAGTTTTCGAGGCAAATTTGCTGCGCAACCGTAGGATGGAGAAACGTGTAAACTTTTGACAATTCGTTGTCATCTGACCTGGATGGATAAATAAGGTGATAGTACTAGAACAGTAGAAAAAGTACACATACATAATACATGCAATTGCTACTGCTACCACCTTATGTATCCATCTTGGTCAGCTGATATGGTTTTGAGCACAACTACGCTGAGCAACTTTACCTGGTGCCTCATGCAACGGTGCGAGGGAAACTTGCGCTGAGCAAAAGTTCTCGGCTTTCACGTTTGCATGAATGCCGCTATTGTGTTTATCTTTCGAAGACAACGTCGTCTTTTAAGATAACTATTCGCTGCCGCTACATCAATACCATCATACTTATTTTCAGAGAGAGACTGTTGTTGTACAACAACCACACATTATTTTCAATGCTAACGCTGCATAGATTCGACGTAGATAACGCTGTGTGTTGTTTGCATGTGTTGACTTTGTTAGATTATACCAGTGGTGGGCAACATACTATCACAATTGTCATTGTGTAGGTAACTGCAAAAACCCGAAGTTTTTCTCAATGGATCTGAACAAGTTTCGCATCGTAGTCGTGCTTCACCAAGTGCTGAACAGCAACTGATTTGATTTACTTTGACGACATGACCACAAAGCAACAGCCGATCATTTATCATCGAATAAGCTTATAGTGTACTTTGTAAACTTCGCAGTAGTAGCATATTTTTGGCTTTACCCACGGGAATAGGAATTTGAGAAATGCCTGACACTGGATTATAACCCACCCGTGCCTAGAGATGTTAACACATCAATAAAGCAATATTTAGCTCACTGCAACAATTGTTTTCGATTAGTCATAAACAGAGCTAAGACAAAAAGTATTGAATAGTATAGAAAACTTATTGCACTCCATTTCCGCTCTCATGTAGAGAGGCTGAGTAAAAGAGCATAAACGAGTCTTTTTCTCTTTATAGAATATTTCAATATAAATGCACCGTTTCGACAATGTTATTATACAAAACAATACAAAAAGCATAAATATTTCAAAAGTCATCAATGTGTCACAACAAAATTATGAATGGACCAAGTTATGACAAAAATAGAGTAATAATTCGCCAGATGTCGCCAGTGCTTTTGAGTCATACAATTCGTTCCATGAGTTCTCTATACTATTCAAGACTCTTTGGCAACGACGACCTGCTTGTTTGTTTGCTGCCGCTACATCAATAACATCATACTAATTTCCAGGTAGAGACTCTTCTTGTACAAAAACCACATAGTGATGCTAACGCTGTGTGTTCACTATGATAGATTGCCCTACCCGAGCCTATAGATGTTAACACATTAAAAATAATCATAAATGTGTTGGGCGACAGACCCTCCTTAGACACATATCGGGACGTACACACTCTACTGTTTCAGAAGCATATTGGATATTGGAGTGTAGTGATGAAACTATAATTTGTCTACAGTTATACAGCAGCGCAGCACTCACCAAGATTGTGGGGGAATAATATCAGACAATCTATTCAAGTTGCGTTTATGACCAATTAAGAGAAAACTCGGCACGAGTCTACGGCACGTAATGTAATAATTTTAATACTGAAGTCTTCCTTCGGAAATTTAGTGAACACAAGAGGCAATGCTTAGTGTGTACTAAAGGTGCACACTAGTTTGGCCCTTGTTTGTATCAAGATTTTTTTAACGATGAAATTGTTTTGCTCCCACCCCCAGTTGATGGAAATCGATTCTGATACACTGTGCGACGATCACGTATTAATGTTGGAGGATGAATGAAGTAGTTGTGCAAAATTCGGAATACAACAATATGCCTTCTAAACATAAGTTTTGACCTTTCAATATACTTAAACAATGGAACATATGAAAAATTTGCAGTTTTGTTCCAAAAGAACAGGAAAAAACGTTTTTCTACAATTTTGAATATCGTACCCCAAATCGGATTATTAAAGGAGTGTACTACGGTAACCTATTATCCCTTATTTTATGCTTCAAACTGTTTTCAATACAGCAATACCATTTTCGAAGATTTCTGCATTCATAGCCCATATACCAAAGACAAAAAAATTCCGTTTTCAATTTTTCTCTATTTGGCTTAAATTGGTTAAAAACTTCGGATCTGCATATAATGATCTTCGACTTCCATCAAATTTTACACACATTATTTTGTCTGTACTTAAATATTAGTTTGTACAAAAAACACGAGGGTACGCAACCGCAAATAATTTTATTACCTATTTTCAAACAAATGTCTAAGAGTGATGCTTGCGAGATCTTTAGGGTGTTTGCGGCACGCCTGAAAGTTATACAATTGGGCAAAAATTCAGTTTTTGGGGCAAATGAACAGAACTGGTGGGTAGGAGCTTAACTTTTCCAAGGTTGAAAAATAAAAGCCACTCTAGTGCACACTAGGGGCTAGTAAAACTCAAGTTTGTATGTGCCGTTCCAATGTAAACAAAACTCATTTATTACGGTAGAACATCGCCGAGTACTTTTTCGCAGTGGGCACACGGTTGTGGGTAGTAGCGGCGCCCATCCCACGGACATTTTTATACACGTCCAAATATTCATGTAAAATGTGATGTACCCGCGCTGTTAAGATGCCTATAGCCTCAGCCATCTAACATTTTTCGATGGACAACATGGAGCTTTCAAACCGTCTATTACAACAAATGTTTATCATTCTTATTACTGAAATAAATCCAAGTCCATATTTCCATATTTTGCACAATATCTGAACAGCTTTAAAAAGGATTCTCATGGCAAATGCTTTTGAAGTTCCCCTTACATATAAGGTTGGATACCCTGTACATAGATAGCATTTGTGCTTATTTTACTGCTCTTTTGCAATTTACCAAACCCGGAGACACTATTGATATACCAAATTTCCCGAAGACACTATTGATGGTCCACAAATAAGAAAACAACTCCCCTGCACTCAATTTGATTGACATTATTATCATCCGCTGGGAAACCCGTATGAAATTCGTTTCAATTAATTATGTCCGATTCTCTGGGAAACAAACCAAGTTCAAATTATAAAGAAATCATTTGTGGTTTAATTAGTACGTAACTATTGCTATCAGTTCCTGCCATATTTCCTATATAATTTATCGATTTATTTGTCATTAATACTTTTCCAAATCATCAAACTTAAAGCTAAATGTCAAAAAAATATTGCTCTATCCGACGACTAAATCCTGCACAAAATCTTACCTCATTAAAGGATTTCACTAAAGACAAATGTGAAAGGCAAGTTCTCTCTATCCATATTAGGCTATGTTGCTAATATGCCTAATCGTCTCAGAAAGCTCGAAGTAATTTGTATCCTAGGCACTGTTCGGCCAAATCGGATTATTTTTAATTTTAATCTGCGTAAAGCCTTTGATAGAGGAATCAAGAAATATTGTGACTATATATGTACAATGATATGTTGACACATTGGTAAATCCCCCTCTGCAAACGCACACTGCCACACATGTCAGTCAATATACTTATACATATGTATTTGTACAACTGAAAATACACAAAATGCTTTAAGGATAATACAAATCCACACAATCACTTGCATTCAAATACACACAAACACTCGCATGCAGCAAAATATAATTTTACATAGTGTGTATGTGTGTTTGTGTGCGTATATGAGAAAATATTTAGAAATTTAATTGATTCAATTACTCCGAGTCAATGGATGCCTGTACTTATCATTAGAAAATCCTTGTACTAATTTCGAAATGATCTTTTTGTTTTCTTTGTCCTTCAATTGAATTCATTGTGTATGATTTAATACAGAGTTCATAAATTAGTTTCTAGTGATATGATAGACTAATGTAAATATATACAGAGATATGATTGATATATTATGACGGATTTTGTGGCGGGTGTTTTATCAGAGAGTGTCATAGTTTTGTGTTGAAATAAACATAAGAAAATTCAAATAATCATAAATATACTACTCATGCACAGAGGCAAAGAGTTATATAAGAGAATAACCAAGATAAAAAATATCACCAAGATAAACATTCCACAAGCCTGTCAACTATATAGAGGTTTCTTCGATTTTACTTGGTGGAACATAGACCTGACCCAAGAATGTTGTTGGTGGCATCATATACACTCCGGTTCACTTATTTAAAGGAACTAAAAATTCCATATTCAGCAGCCTGTATCTTTTGCAATTTGTAACCGATTGCAGAATTTTAAAATGGAAATGGAAGCTAGACATCTTAAGATATAAACTAAGAACTAAAGAACTTTTTCCAAAAATTTGCTTTTTTTTGGTTCACTTGAATAAAGGCACTTTAACTAATTTTAATGAATAACAGTTTTTCTTGTTTTCTTAATTTATTTTACTTTATTTAAGAACTATTAGTAATGAACTAGTGATAGGGACCTACAGTTTAACACCGGTTGCAAGCAGTATTTTGAGAAGCTTTTTTATGGCTATGTACTCGGTAGTGTCGCCATCACCCATGGAGGTGACCGTCGTCGAAAGAAATGTAACGTGGTATGAGCAGGGCTCGAACCCACGTTCTAATGTGCAAGAGCCGCGCACACTAGCCATTGAACCACCGACAGCAGAAAAAAGATACTCCTAATATTCATATATTTGCAAGTCCTAATCTCACTTATATTTAAATGCAGACATTAGCATGTTTACATGCAAACATTCACACTTTTACGTGAAACGATATTCTTGCTTCATATCTAACATGCATGCTCTTACGTCGGAGAATTCGTATATTTCCTCCCAAAGGACACAACCAAACGATTTACGACTGAATGCTTGCAACTAAAATGCAACAGTTCAGTCAACATTCAATTCAGTTACACCTACATTTAGGAATATTTACGACCCACGGACTGGAAAGATAATGCAAAAATACAGTTATACACTTGCAACAGCATTAAATGAGGCTGGGAACAATCTATCACTGCCCCTATTTTATTATTTTGCTCTCGACAGCGTATAGCGACAAAAAAATTAAGTAAATAGTACACCAAACACAACTATGTTTGTTTTACAAACAAAGCTGTATTTGGATCTCAAACACATATATTATAACATATTAATCACTGTGTCGCAAACATGTAATATTGAATAGCAAACACAATGTGTTTGGACACAAGTATACTCTATTTGCGACAAGCACCAAACTCACGTTATCTCTGCATCAAAACAAGAAAAAAATATCGATTTTTCAGCGTGTATGAACCTGAGAACAGCAATTGACTTTTTCGGTTTCCAATTCGACCCAAATCCAACAAAACTGTTCGCGCACGAAACAAGGCAAATGGTGGACTGCTTCTTCGGCATAATTGAACATGTGGTAACAGTTCCGTCAGATCACAGTAGGACGGTCAATTCTTAGTGCAAAACAACCATCTATTTACCAGCAGCTTATGGTAAACGAAGGAAAACAAATCCTCTAAAAGAAAAATTCCCCATCACGATGATGCTAGCTCTCACACATCGGCTCATAGACATACGTATTTAACCAGCAAAAATATTAATTTGATGGCTCATCCGTCTTACATCCTTGATTTGGCACCCAATGGTTTCTTTTCATTTCCACACATTAAAAATAAATTGCGTGGTCAAAATTGTTTGACGGCCTGAAGGAGCGGTCCCTGTATTCAAAACGCACGTTTTGGAGCTATCTCATTCGGAGTGGCAAAAGTGTTTTGAAATTGGTTCAACGCCAAGCAAAGTGGTATTGATTTTTATTATGGATATTTTTAAACACAATCAATCCAATTTCGATCATCCATGTTTGTGTTTTGATTACCCTACCAACCCACAGAGTCCGCAAAGTGCTATGATAGGACTTCTCGCACGGCACGTTAACACTCATAGGCAGGCTCCAAAAGGAATCCCCAAAGAGCATAGCCGCCGGAGAAACCAGCAGGCTCCATATATATGAAAAATTGCACCATAGGGACTCCTCAAATGTGTGTTTTCGAGTGCCCGCAAGTACTCCGTGCGCAGTCCTATAAATTAATGTTTTTGGTGTCCCAGAACACTCGTTTAGATACTCCGCAAAGACTCCGCACGGAGTCCTTTTATTGCCTCTAATTTTTGACAAAGCACTCCTTCAAATTACGTGAAACCATCCCAGAATGAGTGCTTCGTGTTGCTTTTCTCAGTGCTCCTAAGTTTATAATTAATTAAAAACCTTCAAATTTTTTTCTGTTGTGCCTTTAAATAATTTTTTCCAAAAATTTTAGTTTTTTTCAGAATTTTGTAATATTTCTTCCAGTAGGTAATTTTGTAGAACACTATTTTGAGGAGCGCTGTGAGAGTCCCTACGCGATCCTTTATAGGAGTACTAAATCATAAAATGATAGTATGATTCATACATACATGGCTTCCCTTTATATCCCATTGGGGAGACCTTCACACAACCAGTGAGCTGTGCGATTTCTAGTGTATACACTCACTGGTTGAGACCTACAGTTTTACACCCACTCCGAAAGGTATTTTGAGAAGCATTTTCATGGCTAAATAGTCGATAGTGCCGCCGTCATTATGCGAGGTGACCGTCGCCGAAAAAAATTTAAAGTGGTCAGAGCAGGGATCGAACCCAGGATCTCATGTACAAGAGGCGCGGACACTAGCCATTGCACCACCGACGACAGTTTGATTCAACGCTCCTAAAACTATCCCATGCGGAACCCTTTCGGATGCCCTTTACAGGCGAACTCCGTAAACACCCCTTTGAGGAGCACTTTCGGAGTCCTTGCACACTCCTTCTTTGGAGCGCTCCGAATTTGTCTGGTCCGGTAATTGGCCAGAAATATATATAGAAAACCTCGTATAGTTTTCCACCATTGTTTATAAGTTTTTCAAATACTTAAAACCCTTAAAAACCGCAAAATGTTGTTCATTTTTATTATTGTTAATTTTATTATATTTCATGTTTGATTTACACTTAAAACTATGACACTCTAAAACTGACAACATTTGTCTAAATTTTTGTATATTTATATGTATATAAGTATTATTATTATTTTCACAACTAATTGTAGGTTGTTATTGTTCATTTGGCCGATACATTAAGAAAGGCTAATGTTTATTTAACTTAAAACTGCATCACTAAGATATTAATGCCATCATCTCATAGCACGGAGAAGAATGGCGGTGTTACAAGACGGTTTATTGTACTTTATTTTAAACCTCTTAGATTGAAATATGTTCATCACAGTTTCTCAAGGACAAGAAGACCTAAGTGAACACAAAATAGAGTGACTAGTTTTTCGGATTCTCTTTTCGATGATATTGTAATAGGAAAGAACCCAAATCTGTGAACTGACCGAGTTTTAGGTTGGTTGATTTAAAAAGTTTCTGACGAAGCCTACTTGGAAATGTATCGAAATGGTTAACCAAACACAGTTAATACAGATAAAACAAACCGAGTTTTGTCATAAACTGGAAGGAAATTGCACAAATTGTATTGAACATTTCACATAATATTGTCGCGTCAAATGTAAGTGTATTTTTATTTTTAAATCCCTATAAACAAATCCTTATCAATCCTCTAAAAACCTAAAGTTAGCTACTTTTGACGTAGAATACGTCTTACCTTACGGTATAGGGAGTCATGTCAGATTGTTATTGTTGTAATCTTTATTTCATTGATTATGAGGAAACGGCGAGATAACTTTTTCTAAAATTTTTTTTGTAGGTAAATGAAGATGTTGTCTTTCGTTTGATATACATTTCATAGTGGTTGATATCTTCCTAATATTTAAATTTCTCAAATGAAAATTGTTTAAACACATACACTCAAATATATGTGTGGTGTTTGGTTGCGTGTTTGAGTTTGTAGCGTGAACACAAACTAAACTCTCTTTCACTGTGGACACAAACCTTCGGCTGTTGTTTCGATTGATGTGGTGTTTGGTTGCGTGTTTGAGTTTGTAGCGTGAACACAAACTAAACTCTGTTTCACTGTGGACACAAACCTTCGGCTGTTGTTTCGATTGATGAAATATTGGAATTTCGTATATTTACTTATGTATTTAAGTGAAATAAAATGTTGAATGTAAATTTAAATTTAACATGGATATATAATTATAAAAAATATATGAAAAAATTAATTCATACATTTTTATGTTAAATGAAAGTGCTGCCAAGTAAGCAAAATAACAATGCTGCTTGATGCTGTTTGACAGCAGCTGACAGTTGACAGTTGACGTTTAGCATTTATCATTTATTGTTATATATGTTTTCTGTCTTATCGAATGGCGTATTCTACGTTAAACTTAATGGCCGTGTCTCTGACACAGACTGCCGGGACAGTCCGTGGCCGAAGGCCTCGGACAACTGTCTGCTGTATTTTTTATTTATTTCACTACTAGTAGTGACTTAAGCTTTAATAAATAAACAAAAACCAAAAACGTATACACGAGTCACCCTAATTTACATAAAAGTCGTCAGTTGGTTATATACTTAGCTATATGGCAATCATAGGAAGTTTATGTTGTTAAATATTAAAGGATAAACATAACAAATATTTAGCCTTAATAATCCTGTATATACACATTGGACAGTGTCAGGAAAGTGGTGGACACTGGGGGGGGGGTCATAATAATGAAAATCTGCTATGTGTTTATTTAGCACTTTATACATAGAAATCAAGAACATATGCCAACACAATTACTTTCATTTTACGTATGTTTGAACATGTAAATTCACTTACACACAACGTGTAATTTGCATGTTCTAATTGATTTTAAGTCTATATAAGTCTTTGCCTGAAAAAGACAGGTGTTTGTCAATTCCACTCTAATAAATTTATATGCACCTGGAGATATTAATTATATAAATTATATGTTTAGTAAATGTGTTAAATTTGTATGCAGTCAGGATGGGCCGAAAACCACACCCATAATTAACCGATTCATTAACCAATTTATGAAACTTAATCAAGGCTGTTTATTTAGAAATCTGATTGTTATTTGATTTAAAATTATGTCGGTAAATTCATAATCTAAAGAGTCAATAGTAAATAAAGATTCTGTAAGTGATAGTAAGCCAGTGTGGCTAAGCATTCAGAAGAATCTGAAAGAAGACAACTCAGATCTTCGTCCAACGTATTAATTATTCTTATTTTTTTTAGCAATTAGAGAAAGGTTTTGGCATCTTGCATAACATACAATAATGTCAAATGTAGTGTATTCCATTCGAAAAAGTTGCAAAAATTTGAATTGAAACCAGTTAAAAGAAGATTAAAAAAAGATAAAAACATGAAAAGATAAATAGATGAAACGATGAATAGATGAAAAGAGGAACAGGTGGAAAAATTAAAAGATGGAAATGGGAAATGATGAAAAATAAAAAGCTGTAAAGGTGAAAAGATGAACCATGAAAACATAAACGCTGAAGAGATGTAAAGATGAAACAACGAAGTGATGAAAATTAGAAAAGATGAACATATGAATAGATGAAATGATGAAACCACGAAAAGAAGAAAATATGTAAAGATGAAAAAATGGAAAGATGAAACCGTGTAACGATACAAAGATGAAACCATGAGAAGATGATACGATGAAAAGATTCGAAGTTGAAAAGATAAAAAGATGAAAAGGTGAAAAGGTGAAGAGATGAAATGATGAAAAGAGGAAAGATGAAAATATGAAACGATAAGCATATGAAAACACGAACAGATGAAAAGGTGAAACGGTGAAAAGATAGAAAGATGGAACGAAGAAAAGATGAAACGATGAAATGGTGAAAACATGGCAAGGGGAAAAGATAAAAAGGTGAAACCATGAAAAGATGTAAATGTGAAACGATAAAAAGTTAACGATAAAAAGATGAAAAGATCAAAAGGCGAAAAGATGAAATCGTGAAAGAATGAAAAGGCTAAAACATGAAACGCTGAAAAGATAAAAAGATGAAAAGGCGAAAAGATGAAATCGTGAAAGAATGAAAAGGCTAAAACATGAAACGATGAAAAGATAAAAAGATGAAATGATGAAAAGCCGAAAATATTTAAATGTGAAACGATGAAAAGATAAAAATGTGTAACATTGAAAAGATAGAAAGGCGAAGAAATTCAAATTAGAAAAGGTGATACGATGAAACGCTGAAATGATGAAAAGGCGAAAAGATGAAAAGGTGAAAAAGTGAAATGTGGGAATGACGAAAAGATAAAAAGTAGAAAAGATAAAATGTCAAAATGATTAAAACAAAGATGAGACCATGAAAAGATGAATTGAAGAAAAAACAAAAAGATGAAATGAAGATGAAGATAGAAAGGTGAAATGTTGAAAAGATGAAAATGTCAAAAAACGAAATTATGAAAAAATTAAAAAATTAAGCAAAAAAGCAAAAAAAAATTAAGATATGATGAAAAGACGAAAAAATTAAAAGCTGAAGATAAAGATGAAGCCGAAAATGAAGGTGAAGATGAAGATAAAGATGAAGCCGAAGATGAAGTTGAAGATGAAGATGAAGCACAGATAAAGGTGTCTCAGTACGAATGCACTTTTAATTTTAACACAGAACACGTATCTTTTGAGATAGTTGTGATTATTTTATTGGATTGTAAAGAAGATATGTTCCGAATAAGTATGGTATAAAATATCCGTCAAATGGCCCCCACGGCTTTGATGATAGGCCATTTCTCTTTTCATGAAATTGAACTTGACTGTTTCATAGAGGTGTGGCTGTATCTCACCGATGACGGGTTGGTTCTCGGATTTCAGCTCAGGAAGTGTTTGTGGTTTATTTGCATAAACCGAAGATTTCACCAAACCCCAAAGAAAGACAACGCACGACGTTAAATTGCATGATATTGGTGGCCAGTTGACATCTGAATTACGTGACGTAATTTTTTCTGGAAATCGTTGCTGCAATAAGTCGGTTGTTTCAGTCGCGGTGTGTCAGGTGGCTCCATTTGGCTGAAACCAGATATCGTCCAGGTCCATGCCGTCCAGTTGAAGCTACAAGAACTCCGTTATCATATTCCTGCATCGAATGCCGTTCACAGTCACTGCACTTACGGCCGCATATTCAAATAGTAAGGCCCAATCACGACCTCTGTCCAAAATCAGCACCAAACAGTTGCTCGTTGTGGGTGCGTTTGTTTCTCATGGATTGCATGAGGATTTTCTGAGCCCCAAATCAGTCAACTTTATGTATTCACGATGCCATTCAGATGGAAATGCGCTTCATCGGAGGAGAAGACTTGTTTTTTGAAAAATTGGCATTGATTTCTCTTTCTCTGCTGGTTTGATCTCCAGAGTCAGCTGAATTTTGTACGCGTGAAGATGGGGGTCTTTTGTCAGAATTCGGTGCGTAGTGCGTAAGATTTAAGTTGTTGAGAACGATGCCGATTTGATGTTTTCGGGGTTTCGACGACACTATCGTTTACAGCAATGTTGTTTTCTATAGACCGAATGATACATTAACGCACAGGAGTCATTCTTTCCATAACCGACCCAGTTTCTTTCAATTTTATGAACACTCTTCGAATGGTCGACACATTAGTTGCACTTTCTCGACTGATCATATACGAGCGGTCTCAGCATAACTTTCCAAATGTTTGTGTAATAATAACATGTTTTTCTTTCGTATAGCGCTCCATTTCTAATATTCGCAATAAACATATGTCACAAGTGCCAAATTTTAGAGTTGCCACTTGCACACAAAAAATTGCACTTAATTTAAAAAGTCGTCAAAACAGACGTTATTTCGCATTTTAGAATTTTTGCAACAAATTTCTATTTCAATTACAATACAAATCCCATAAACACTGGTCACCGGTAGACCTGATAAACAAAGTCATAAACGACAACCACCAAAAAAAAAGTCATAAAAGTGTTAGAAGCCATAAAGTATAACAACAGTCTTACAGCATACCTCCTGCTGCAAGTACTGGAGTTGAACTCATTATTGATGACGATGTAGAATTTTGCAACTAGCAAACAACAACAAACTTGAACAAAAGAAATGTACATATGTAAATCATCAATTGGAAATGATACAAAAGAATACGTGTTTCGAGTGATGACGGATCGAGGTCTAATAATAATAATAAGCTCTACAGACTGATGAAGACGACAAAAATCAACAACAATGGCACGCTGATAATGATGGGGATTCTATTAAACCTCCACCCTTCTTTATTCCCGGTGTAAACGATATCAATAAGATGAAAGGGAACATTACACAGTTCTAGTATATCGAAAGATGATATCAATTATAAGTCACTAGGCAATGGTGAAGCTCTCTTGACATAGCTGATAGCAATGATTTGAGTTCTCACCACACGCCAATCATTATAAACTACAACATTATTTAAAAAAACACAGATATTGAATCCTTCAAATACTGGTTAAATAAAAACATCACCTTAAACTTGTCAATAAAAAGTCGGGTGGAATTAGATGATGCAGTCGAAATGTTTTCATCATTAATTCATGAAGCAGCAGTATTATATACTCCTGTTGACTGGGTTCATAACAAAAACGAAAATAGAGTAGAAACTACGGCGGAAATAAGATTTCTCATTCGCAGTAAAAGAAGACTAAGGCGAAACTGGAAATACAACAGAAATCCAATAGACAAGCTTCAATTGAATCGTGCGGTGAAAGAACTCAAGGAGAAACTAACTGATCTGAAGAATAAAAATACTGGTATATACCTCAGAAAACTAGAGCCCAACAAACAAGCAGAGCACTGTCTTTATAATGCCACAAAATATATAAAGCGACCCTCCAAAACGAATACTTTTATAAAGGCTGAAAATGGCACCTGGTGTAGATCAGATAAAAGCAAGGCGGAAGCTTTTTCTAAACATCTGGAAACTGTGTTTACACCATTCTCTTCATCTAATGATGACGCTGATATAATGTCATTTCTGGAGTCTCCGTGTCAAATGGATGGGCCAATTAAACATGTTACTCAAAAAGAAGTAAGAAAAGAAATAGCCAAACTTGGTAAAGGCAAATCTGCTCGACATGACAAAATCCACACCGCTGTTGCGTAATTGCTGCCAGAAAAAGGAATTCTTGACGTTATTATTTAATTCGATTTTACGGCTTCAACATTTTCCAATGCAGTGGAAATTTGCTGAAGTTATAATGGTCCCTAAACCAAAGAAAGTAGAAAAAGTACCAAAGAAAATAGAAAGTAGAAAACATCCTATAGGCCAATAAGTTTGTTGCCAACATTTTCAAAAATATTTGAAAGAGTTCTCCTAAAAAGAATGAAGCCAGTTCTTGAGAGTCTAAATATTATTCCTGAATAACAAACTGGATTTCGAAACGGGCATGGGACTCCCAAGCAATGCCATCATATTATCACAGTTATTATAAAAGTTGAAAATAAAAAATACAGCTGTGCAGTATTTTTGGACATTAGTCAAGCTATTGATAGAGTTTGGCATTCAGGACTTTTGTTTAAATTAAAGTCCTTACTCCTGTCTCCTCTTTTCTTTGTCTTGAAGTCATATTTGGCGGACAGAACATTTTACGTGAACATACATCAAGCAACCTCTACGATTCCCCATATACGTGCTGGAGTTCCACAAGACAGTGTTTTGGGACCAACGCTTTATTCAATTTTTACGTCTGATATGCCAATTACACAAAACATAAGTATTGCTACATACGCCGATGATACTGCTTTGATAGCGTCAGATACGTCAAAAGTGGAGGCATCTCGCGTTGTGCAGGATGCTCTTAATAATATTGAAAACTGGTTGAAAAGTGGAGAATAACCATAAATACGGAAAAATCAGCACATGTCACCTTTACCATGAGAAAAAAATATTGTCCTTCTGTTTTCCTAAATGGTGCTGAAATACCGAAAAGCACACACGTTAAGTACATAGGTATGCACTTGGACAGACGTATAACTTGGAAGCATCATATATAGGCTGAACGTGAACACTTGAATATAAAAACTAGAAAGATGACTTGGCTGTTGGTACCTAAATCCCAGCTTAATCTGTGCAACAAATTGGTCATTTATAAATAAATTTTAAAACCCGTTAGGAGTTACGGAATTCAATTATGGGGAATTCAATGTATACAATTTGTAGTACAATCAATGAAATGTTATAGTATAAGTCATTGAATATAAATATTGTATTGTTGTGTTCGTTGGAACGCAGCAACGTATGTTATTACTTAATTTTAAAAAATTTGCTTATTGTTAAATCGACGGATTTCAAATAAAGACAATTGAAAAAAAAAATTTAAAAGTGCAACCTTACTGAGGCACCCATAGTTTCATCCTTTTTTTGATAAATGTAAAAATATTAAATGTAAAATTTTACTACATTTTCATAAAACGTGAAATAACGAACTCCATCGCATTTTGAACTGTTGCAAGTTAACAAGATTGATTAAATTTATACAGGAGCAAATTATGTGTGATTTAAAACAAAATGTTATTTGTCATGCCTTTTCACAGTATCGGTGGAGAGAATGAGTAAAATGTTCTATTGTCGTTGCATATTGAACGATTTCCCAGTACTCCTGCTTAACTAGGTACCCGGAAATGTGAAATTTAAGCCAAACGACATTCATTGTAAAATTTAGCAATTTACAAAACCACATTCGAAATGAGTTAGAACTAGAACAGCTTTTATTGTCGCCAGTCGATTGCAACAATACAAAAAATACTTGCAGTCGCGGTATTCGGAAACGCTGAGTCTGTGAAATGAACTCAAATGGGAGAATGTGTGGTTGGGATCTAATGGCACAACTGTGCTTAATTGTTATTTTCGTTTTTGGAAAAACTCGAAAAATAAAATGTTTAATGTTAATTTGCGCACATAAAGACCAAACCAGACCAGCACACAATTTGCACGCATGCGGCGATATTTTAGTAGCAAACCCCTTAAATGTGGTTGGTTGAATGGTGGAAAGGTGCTGGGAATTACATGTATGGGAGTTTTGAAAACGATTGAAGTTTTCATATTTTCAAATTGCTGACATATTCAAATTACACTACACAAGTGATTAGATTTCGGTTTCTGGGAAACACAAGCAATTTGATAACATTTCTTGTTCTCATTTGAATCAAAAAGTGTAAAAAATTGAATGTAAACTGATTGATCAAGAGTCCTTTTATGTTATGTGATGGGAAACGAAGTATAATTTTGATTCAAATTGTGACCAGGCGTGGTGTGTAGTATACAAGTCAACGAGAATAGCCTGAAATAGTATGTGGTCACGTAATGAATGTCTGTGACTGCATTTCGATATATTGTTTTGGGTTTTGACAGGAAAATTTATATTCAATGTTTTGTTTTAATCCAACTTTGTTGAAATGTTATTGGAAAGAACTACAAAGACTAGATTTTAATCAAAACAATAAAACATATGCAAAAACTAAACGTCTGCTTTCTGTCTGTCTTTTTACCTTTGGGAAAACAAATAGTTAAATCTTATTTAAGGCTTTTAGCAAATCCTATTTGATTTGATTTATTGGTGTAAGAATAGACGAAGTGAACAAAAAACCCAAATATCAAATATACTATCGACGAATATTAGAGCGGCTCACAACAAAATTTAGAAAAGGAAGAATGTAACAGTGCCTTTCTAAATGAGAAACTTGGCAGGTAGTTTGATTGGTCTCAAACACTGTTGTACTGAACTGTCATAGAGAGATAGCATTTGTTCCTTGTTGCCTCGAACTTTTGTTATAAATCTTCCCACTTGTAACATTTTTTCGCTGTTATGTTAGCTGAGTTGGTCTTATGTATTTATGTACAGATGCTCATATAGGTTATTGGAGTATGGTTGAACCAACTTGGCACAAAGAGAATATGTAAACTCAAGACAGCACCATCATAGCTTTGGATAAAAAGATATTGAATAATGTATACAATTTGTAGTACAACGAACTGATGATGTATAAAATCCCCCCTTACAGTCACATATATAAAATATTTCAGGTAAATTTCTATATGCACATACATCCATATTGCACGTTTATATAAATACATTTGTTAAAAATAAAGGAAAACCATATCGAAAGGTTTGGATTTCATGGATTTTTCGTCTATACATTCAATATAGAATAAAGTAAGTGAAATATATTCGAACGAGACGGTATCTGCGATCACCCAGCGATAGTTTTGGTTACAGTCTTACACATGGTGCTTAGAGAGTTTAAGGCAATGGAGTTTTTTGAAGCGTCTTTAAGTGGAAGACAGAATCCAATTTATGTTATGGATTAAAATAACAACTGGTGACGAAAATTTTCCTAATAGTGTGTAATCAAAAGTCAATTATTTACAGGGTTTATGTGGGTTTGCGTTACAATTTTGTCCATGAATTTTGTGCTGACAACATTCTTAGATTGTTTAATTAAAGAGTCCGATAGGATGCCACTAACAAAGAAAATTATACTAACCGAAATTTTTTCCATGTGAGAATTTTGGTCGTCGAATTATGCATTGGCGTTCGATTTGTGGAGAAATTGAAAAACAAGGAGGATATCGACCGAATGTTGACAAAAGCGATACAGGTAAAAATAACTTCCTTCCTAAGACCCTCCGTGTACTTTCTAATGACACTTGTGTCTTCACTAAATGACTACACACAAACCCAAAATGGGGTTCATCGCCGCCTGCCTATATCTGCATAAGATTAATTAAAAGGTTTGTGCATGAAGGTGTTCCAATGGTAGTGCTTGGTATTCTTCAAACGAGTATATGAAGGAATTCTCATTAATATGATGAGTGTTTGTGGATATATATTTTTGAAGAATTCACCAAAAACATACCAAAAACGTCTGCTGATGAAGATCTTGGCAAGATCCGAAATAGCTATACAGACAGCCTTGGTACCATTGGAACATTTTTATGCTCGACTTTTTTGAAAGTAATATAAAAATAATAACTTTATATTATTTAAAAAGGTCTTGAGCTTGAATAAATTTGTAAGAAATAATATATTTCCAATATTAACTACAACCAAACTATATTTGGCACAGGCAAAAGTTAGGCCTCTTGAGCTGAGTGCAGTACCGCTAACATTGTGTAAGACTCAGTTCGAGAAAATGCAAAAAATAACTCAAATTTTCTCAATTTTCAAAACTTTTATTTAAACTAAAATTTTTAATAAGAAAAAATTAAAGTTTTTTGCGTGCGTTAGCAACAATTACAGAGAGATCTGTAAACATTAAATCTAATAATAAGAAAAGTAGTGAATTTTGGGCTCATGTCTATAATACAAAAACTGTCCAATTTTCAATGTTATTATTTCAAAATAATCCTGGAGTCCTTAAATAAAAATCGAGATTTAACAGAACTACAAACTGGTCACAGGATCAAAAGTTGCTGAATGTTGGCCGATCGATTGCGATTTTAAACTAGAGTCGGACGTTCGACTCACGAGCTACATAATCTGTATTTAGAGTATTCAAAGACCGACACTTTGCAATAATCTATTTCCCGTTTATTCGAAACATAATTTTCCCCGAATTGAAATGAATTGAATTGAACTGAATTGAATTGAATTGAATTGAATTGAATTGTATTGAATTGAATTGAATTGAATTGAATTGAATTGAATTGAATTGAATTGAATTGAATTGAATTGAATTGAATTGAATTGAATTGAATTGAATGGAATTGAATTGAATTGAATTGAATTGAATTGAATTGGATTGAATTGAATTGAATTGAATTGAATTGAATTGAATTGAATTGAATTGAATTGAATTGAATTGAATTGAATTGAATTGAATTGAATTGAATTGAATTGAATTGAATTGAATTGAATTGAATTGAATTGAATTGAATTGAATTGAATTGAATTGAATTGAATTGAATTGAATTGAATTGAATTGAATTGAATTGAATTGAATTGAATTGAATTGAATTGAATTGAATTGAATTGAATTGAATTGAATTGAATTGAATTGAATTGAATTGAATTGAATTGAATTGAATTGAATTGAATTGAATTGAATTGAATTGAATTGAATTGAATTGAATTGAATTGAATTGAATTGAATTGAATTGAATTGAATTGAGTTGAATTGAATTGAATTGAATTGAGTTGAATTTAATTCAATTGAATTAACTTTAATTGAATGGAAATGAATTGAATGGTATTGAATTGAATTGAATTGAGAGAAATTGAGTTGAGTTGCATCAATTGAATTCAATTGAATTGAACTGAATTGAACTGAGTTGAATTGAACAGGATTGACTAGAATTGGATTGAATAGAATTGGATTGAGTTGAAATAAACTGAATTGAATTTATTTGAAATAAATTGAATTGAATTGATTTCAATTGGATTGAATTGAGTTGACTTGAATTGAGTTGAATTGAGTTGAATTAAGTTGGATTGAATTGAGTTGAATTGAATTTAATTGAATTGAATTACATTGAATTGAATTACATTGAATTGATTTGAAGCGAATTGAGTTGTATTGAGTTAAACTGAATTGAGTTAAACTGAACTGAAGTGACTTGAATTGAATTCAACTGAAATGAAGTTAATTGAATTGAATTCATTTGAATTGTATTGGGTTGAATTGAATTGAATTTAATTGAATTGAATTGAATTGAGTTGTATTCAATTGAATTGAATTGAATTGAATTGAATTGGATTGAATTGGATTGAATTGAATTGAATAGAATTGGATTGAATTGAATTGAATTGAATAGAATTGAATTGAATTGAATTGAATTGAATTGAATTGAATTGAATTGAATTGAATTGAATTGAATTGAATTGAATTGAATTGAATTGAATTGAATTGAATTGAATTGAATTGAATTGAATTGAATTGAATTGAATTGGATTGAATTGGATTGAATAGAATTAAATGGCTAATCGAAATCGATTTTAACCTAGTGTGGGGCATATGAACTACTGATATATGATCGGTATTTAGAGCGTTCAATAATCGACAATTTGCAGTATCCGGTTTCCGGTTTATTCTAAAAATTATTTTTCCGTAATTGAATTGAATTGAATTGAATTGAATTTAATTGAATTGAATTGAATTGAACTGAATTGAATTGAATTGAATTGAATTGAATTGAATTGAATTGAATTGAATTGAATTGAATTGAATTGAATTGAATTGAATTGAATTGAATTGAATTGAATTGAATTGAATTGAATTGAATTGAATTGAATTGAATTGAATTGAATTGAATTGAATTGAATTGAATTCAATTGCAAATCAACAAAAAACACTCAGAAAAATCATAAGCCTAAAAGATAAAAACTAAAAACGTTTAAAAAAGAAACGAAAATTTACCGAAAATATCTATATAAATAAATATATGAATTGAATTGAATTGAATTGAATTGAATTGAATTGAATTGAATTGAATTGAATTGAATTGAATTGAATTGAGTTGAATTGAATTGAATTGAGTTGAATTTAATTCAATTGAATTAACTTGAATTGAATGGAAATGAATTGAATGGTATTGAATTGAGTTGAATTGAGTGAAATTGAACTGAGTTGCATCAATTGAATTCAATTGAACTGAACTGAATTGAACTGAGTTGAATTGAACAGGATTGACTAGAATTGGATTGAATGGAATTGGATTGAGTTGAAATAGACTGAATTGAATTTATTTGGAATAAATTGAATTGAATTGATTTCAAATGGATTGAACTGAGTTGACTTGAATTGAGTTGAATTGAGTTGGATTGAATTGAGTTGAATTGAATTTAATTGAATTGAATTACATTGAATTGATTTGAAGCGAATTGAGTTGTATTGAGTTGAACTGAATTGAGTTGAACTGAACTGAAGTGACTTGAATTGAATTCAACTGAAATGACGTTAATTGAATTGAATTCATTTGAATTGTATTGGGTTGAATTGAATTGAATTGAATTGAATTTAATTGAATTGAATTGAATTGAATTGAGTTGTATTCAATTGAATTGAATTGAATTGGACAGAATTGTATTGAATTGGATAAAATTGAATCTAGTTGCATTGAATTCAATTGAGTTAAAGTAAATTTAATTGAATTGAAACGAATTGAGTTGAAATGAATTGAGTTGAATTGAATTGAATTGAATTGAATAGAATTGAATTGTATTGAATTGAATTGAATTGAATTGAATTGAATTGAATTGAATTGAATTGAATTGAATTGAATTGAATTGAATTGAATTGAATTGAATTGAATTGAATTGAATTGAATTGAATTGAATTGAATTGAATTGAATTGAATTGAATTGAATTGAATTGAATTGAATTGAATTGAATTGAATTGAATTGAATTGAATTGAATTGAATTGAATTGAATTGAATTGAATTGAATTGAATTGAATTGAATTGAATTGAATTGAATTGAATTGAATTGAATTGAATTGAATTGAATTGAATTGAATTGAATTGAATTGAATTGAATTGAATTGAATTGAATTGAATTGGATTGAATTGGATTGAATTGAATAGAATTGGATTGAATTGAAATAAATGGCCAATCGAAATCGATTTTAAACTAGTGTGGGGCATATGAACTACTGATATATGATCGGTATTTAGAGCGTTCAATAATCGACAATTTGCAGTATCCGGTTTCCGGTTTATTCTAAAAATTATTTTTCCG
This sequence comes from Phaonia tiefii, assembly GCA_963931995.1. Classification (NCBI taxonomy): domain Eukaryota; kingdom Metazoa; phylum Arthropoda; class Insecta; order Diptera; family Muscidae; genus Phaonia; species Phaonia tiefii. Next base: position 290,776,441 of record OZ008368.1, read on the forward strand.
TAATTGAATTGAATTGAATTGAATTGAATTTAATTGAATTGAATTGAACTGAACTGAATTGAATTGAATTGAATTGAATTGAATTGAATTGAATTGAATTTAATTGAATTGAATTGAACTGAACTGAATTGAATTGAATTGAATTGAATTGAATTGAATAGAATTGAATTGAATTGAATTGCATTGAATTGAATTGAATTGAATTGAATTGAACTAAACTGAACTAAATTGAATTGAATCGAATTGAATTGAATTGAATTGAATTGAATTGAATTGAATTGAATTGAATTGAACTGAATTGAATTGAATTGAATTGAATTGAATTGAATTGAATTGGATTGAATTGGATTGAATTGAATAGAATTGGATTGAATTGAAATAAATGGCCAATCGAAATCGATTTTAAACTAGTGTGGGGCATATGAACTACTGATATATGATCGGTATTTAGAGCGTTCAATAATCGACAATTTGCAGTATCCGGTTTCCGGTTTATTCTAAAAATTATTTTTCCGTAATTGAATTGAATTGAATTGAATTGAATTGAATTGAATTGAATTGAATTGAATTGAACTGAATTGAATTGAATTGAATTGAATTGAATTGAATTGAATTGAATTGAATTGAATTGAATTGAATTGAATTGAATTGAATTGAATTGAATTGAATTGAATTGAATTTAATTGAATTGAATTGAATTGAACTGAATTGAATTGAATTGAATAGAATTGAATTGAATTGAATTGAATTGAATTGAATTGAATTGAATTGAATTGAATTGAATTGAATTGAATTGAATTGAATTGAATTGAATTGAATTGAATTGAATTGAATTGAATTGAATTGAATTGAATTGAATTGAATTGAATTGAATTGAATTGAATTGAATTGAATTGAATTGAATTGAATTGAATTGAATTGAATTGAATTGAATTGAATTGAATTGAATTGAATTGAATTGAATTGAACTAAACTGAACTAAATTGAATTGAATCGAATTGAATTGAATTGAATTGAATTGAATTGAATTGAATTGAATCGAATTGAATTGAATTGAATTGAATTGAATTGAATTGAATTGAATTGAATTGAATTGAATTGAATTGAATTGAATTGAATTGAATTGAATTGAATTGAATTGAATTGAATTGAATTGAATTGAATTGAATTGAATTGAATTGAATTGAATTGAATTGAATTGAATTGAATTGAATTGAATTGAATTGAATTGAATTGAATTGAATTGAATTGAATTGAATTGAATTGAATTGAATTGAATTGAATTGAATTGAATTGAATTGAATTGAATTGAATTGAATTGAATTGAATTGAATTGAATTGAATTGAATTGAATTGAATTGAATTGAATTGAATTGAATTGAATTGAATTGAATTGAATTGAATTGAATTGAATTGAATTGAATTGAATTGAATTGAATTGAATTGAATTGAATTGAATTGAATTGAATTGAATTGAATTGAATTGAATTGAATTGAATTGAATTGAATTGAATTGAATTGAATTGAATTGAATTGAATTGAATTGAATTGAATTGAATTGAATTGAATTGAATTGAATTGAATTGAATTGAATTGAATTGAATTGAATTTGAATTGAATTGTTGATTGAAAGAAAAATCGCGTTTTAAATATGAATGTCTAGAGCATTAGGAAAGTGGTAGTGGGAAAAGAAAAAGTGTAAGTAGAGGTACTAAACACTGGGGTAGCTAAACCTTTTTAAAGATACCATTGTGAATTCAGATTTTGGATTCCAAGAGGGAGGCTCTCCCTGGCCGAACATCCGCCAGGCATCTTGTCTATCGTGAGTATATTCGTTACACTAGTGTCCGTTGGTCTTGCTTCGGCTCCATTTTTAAGTGTTTATCTTTATTTATTTTGAGTTTCTTTGTTTTGTTTCCAAAGTTTGTTTGTTTGTTCCCTTTGTTTGTTCCCCTCCGGCGAGCTTAGAAGCGCGGAACGCCAGCAGACCAGCCAAGCTGACAGTATGGCAATTTTATTCAATTTGTGGTATTTCGTTTTCCTCTTAAAAGTCCTACCGTGACCAGTACAGAATGGAGTTGAAAATGTGATTTTGATAGAAATTTATTCTAATTCAAATTATTTAAATGTTATTCAAATTGCTAAATCAATTTGAAATTTGAAGCAATTGTTCTGGGTCTGATATATGCCTCTGTCGTGCTTCAACACCCCGTTTCAAGGTAGATATCATGTTACCTATTTCCTAAAAATAATTATTATTTGAAAATCATACCTGTTTTTTATAACTTTTGAAATGTTGTAAGGTTATTTAACAAAATTTGAGTAAAACCCGGTTAACCGACGTCAAGAACCGGTATTAGTTGTTTTAAAAAATAAGGGTGTTTAAAAAACGGCACACGGTTGATTACAAAAAAAAAACGGTTAACTAGATTCGAAGATATTTCAGTTTTAAACTTTCTGTCGGTATCCCGACATCGAATTAGTTAAAAGAATTAACTCATCGCGATTGCTCCGGTTAGGTCATGTAAGTAGTATGGATAATATTTTTGTAATAGATAGCATAGTATCTCAATGTTGAAGTAAATAAAAAACAAATGAAATTAAAAAAACGGTGTTAAGAATAATTCCCAGGAAGTTTATATGTTCTAGAAATTTGTTTATTGAGATCTTAGGTAATTTTTTGTAGTTGATTGTTTCCTTGAATTTTGAACGGTTTGCTACCTATGGACCTGAACACGGGGAAAAAGGTAAAAAAAAATCGAATTTTTTTAAGTTTTTTGCGATTTTGATCTGGAAGGTGAAGTTTTTTGATTTTACATGTTCACAATTTTTGTTCTTTATGACAAGAGCTACAACTTTGCCTCAGAGAGTAAATTCTGAACGGTTTGCAAGATATGAGCCTGAGAAAATGATCACATTTTTACGAAAATGATACCGAGGCCCCAAATCTTTGGCGGCCCATAAAAAAAAAGTGCATGACTTTGGGAAAAATTGGGAAACACGGGTCTTTTTTTGTTTAGTCTTTTATCACGTAGTGGTGTCCGTATATGGTTATTTTGACATGACTTAAAAAATTACACACAGTGTAACCTTCAAACGGAAATAGCAATAGATCGACTCGGTTGAAAACATACGTATGTTTGGATAAGGCTCCTTACCGTAGAGAGATTATATACAGAGAAGCGATTTGACTCAGTAACTTTACGAAATTTGGTGTGCTGCATATGGACGTTGCACTTTGGAAAGTTTTGCTTTAATAATACCAGATAGAGGCAATGGTCCAAACCAACCAACAAGAAATCAGCAATTGCATTTCGTTTTGTGTGTTAAAATTTTTGTGTAACTACACCACAAATACTTATACATATTAACAAAAGAAGTTAACAAAAAGTCCAAAATACGTTTTAATTTCTCAGTTTTTCATCAAAACAACATGAAAAATTTAAGTCAACAATTTTTGTAATTCCACCTGGTGTAAGTCAATTTACGTCAAATATCGATTGTTGCTAAATATACGAGTATGTACGTGACCTTATCAGTTATTCCTAATATGAGAATCCAATCGACGCTTTTCATTTGTTTTTTGATTATAAAGTTTTATTCGATAGCCCAGTGATGTATGGTCGGCATGGATATAGCAGGAAATGAGAGAATTCATTTCATTACAGGACTATTTGCATAATCCAATGAATCTAACTATGTCAATTCGTCTAGAAGCATTTAGTGCTGTGGTGGGAGCATAACTTATGCATTTTGTAAATGAATGAAAAAGAAAATTTAAAAAAGTTGTTATCGAAACTTTTGCTAGGCATCAGTCGATAAATTCAAAATTGTTACAACAATCCCTGTTTCCCTCGCATTTTATTTTGTAACTGCTCAATTCGTATTCTTACTGTTTACAACTCTTACCGATTTCTATTCACCTCCTTTATTATCCTGATCTGTCTGTCTGCTGGTCTTGCGAATTGTTGCCAAAACATTTGTAACAATTTGGTTTAAATGAATTTGTTGTTTGTACATATATCTACTTTTGTTGTATACAAGAGGAACAACTGTAGTTTGCAAAAGTTTTTACATTTATTTTTGTATTCAAAATTTTTTGCTTATATTTTACCAAAAATATTGAAAGACAACACGCCAATTTGGTTCTGGGTTGAAATTAGAACAACTTTTAAGACTTAGGAGTTATTACTAAAAGCTATGATTTGGTCATCGATTATTTTATTTATTTTTTTGTTCTTATAAATCTCAAGCAAATTCTTGTAGATTGACTAGATAGTAACGAATTGCCAAAAATTTAAAGGACCCAGTTTTTTAAATTATTTCTTAAAATGTTTCCCGAATTTTTTCCCAGAATTTTTCCTTCTTGCCTTAAATAAACTTTTGTTAGTTTATTGTATTCTAAGGGAATACTATAATATTGTTGTGCATACAGCCTTTTGTTGGTGATGTATTCGATTTTGTCGTCATTGCTGATTTCGTGTAAGCAAATCTTTACATTTTGCTTCAAAATGATAGTGGCACTAAAAAGTCTGACATCTCCCACAAGGGAGACATTTCTTTGTAAAATCGAAATTTCAATTGTAAAAAATATCTTTGACAACAAATGGAACAGATACTATCATTGGCTTCAACATCAAAAGACTCCCATAGTAGCAAATAAACGTGATATATTTTAAATATTTATAGATGTAAGTGCGCACTTTAATAGTTTAAATAACTTAACTTTGAATTCATCAGTTTATTTGAGTATTTCTAGACTTTGTCGTGCAACGGATTTAAATAAAATTCTGTTTAATTGTTTCAACGTTAGTATTTTTTTCTCAGCTCCTGTATAAGTTTAAAAGGCGTGAAGTGAATCCAGGGTTCCTATTTCGTAGGTAATTGGTTACCCTGGTAAAATTATTGAAGTGGCGATCGCCTATCTATTGCCCACAGGGTATGGGGAAAATAATGAGTCCAAACCCGAAGCCGAAAAACCGGTTAACCGGTTGTTTTGCTATTAACTGTGTGCCGGTTTTTTAAAAAACGTAATTTTCGAATAAACCGGAAACCGGGGTTTTGACGTCGGTTAACCGGTTAATCGGATTTTACTTAATTTGTGTTAATATCCTTAAAAAAATAATTAATAATAAATTATATTATTTTCGAAGTTTAGTGAAATTTTTGAATTAAGAAACATGATTTCCATTTTGAAATATTATCTAAATGACATATCCAAACATTTTTTTTTCAAAATGGTTTGATGATTGGAATTAGAATTAATTAAAAATGAATTAAGAATTAATTAAGCTTTTCAAACTTTTTTTTTTAAATTTCAAAATTACAATTATTTGATAACTAAATGATTTAAACTTAATAAGATTTTCATACATGAAAATCCTTTTCGAATTTGAATATGATTTTCGATTTTAAATCATTTTAATGCGAATTTGAATAAAACTTTTAAATTTTATATAAAACACGCATTCCAAATTGGAATGTGATATATATGTTTTAAAATGTGACGATTTATTCGACCATTCGTATTACATTTAAAATTGAAGTGTTTGAGCCTTAGGTCTATTTAATATAAGTATATATAATTTAATGCAAAAAAAAACGAAATACCGGTTCCAACGGTTTTTGCCAAAATTAAAACCGAAAACCGGTTTCTTGAAAAATTGATTTTTCGAAAAACCGAAAACCGGCTTCTTGAAAAATAGATTTTTCGCACAAACCGAAACCCGGTTTATAAAAAATTACAGTTTTTTTTGACACTCTAGTAGCTACCCATTATAATGCGGAATTACCCATCACGATTACCCAATGGAGAGAAATAATGAGTAGTTAACCACGACGATGGGGAAAAATTAGAAAAAAATACTATATCTCGGAAGCGGAGCGTCCAATCGAAAAAATAATACAAATTTTACCTCCAAATTTTACCTAACCAGAGTGAATGACTTCAATATGGCGTCACTATTTTTTAAATTGCTAAAACTAAAATTTTTCGAATAAAAAATCGCTAAAACGCCCCTATGTCCATATTTGGAAAACAGAGTGTCCAATCGAAAAACTAACCAATATTTTCTTGTCTCTAAGAGTTTTTCATAAACTGGTCCAATTCGTATGGAAGAATTTTTTTCAAAAAATCGCCAAAATAAGAAAATCGCTAAAATAGAAAAGTGGCTATAACTCGGAAACGATGCAGAAAAAATGAAAAAACAATAAAGGGTTTAACCACTGGATGGCTTCAATATGCCATTATATCTGTTTTAAAAAAATCGCTATTTTTAGCGATTTAAAAAAAAGTGATGCCATATTAAAAACATCCATTGGCTATAGCCTCCAACAGAGGTACAAATTTTATTTTTTTTTTCGATTGAACGCACCGTTTCCGAGTTATAGCCTTTTTTAATTTACCGGTTTCCTTATTTCGGCGAATTGGACCAGTTTGGACCAGCATACGAACTGGACCAGTTTATGAAAACCCATTAGAAACCCGAAAAAATTGATATTTTTCGATTGGACGCTCCGTTTCCGAGATATAGACAGACATGAGGGCATTTAAGCGATTTTTTATTCGAAAAATTTTAGTTTTAGCGATATTTAAAAAAAAGTGATGCCATATTGAAGACATACAAGCTCCGTATGGAGGTATAATTTATATTATTTTATTTACTTTTTTATTTTAGCGATTTTTTGAAAAAAAGAATTTTGAATTGGAATTGGACCAGTTTGTGAAAACCCTAGCAACCGGAAAAATTGATTATTTTTCGATTGGACACTCCGTTTCCGAGATATAGAAATTTTTTCATATTCTCGATTAAAATTGGGATGTGTTACCAGGGTAACTCATTGCCCGTCGCCGTGGGTAACTACCCCTTATTTTCCCAAGTACCCTGAGAGTAATGAGTAATCGTGATGGGCAATTCCCCATTGTCGTGGGCAATGGGTAAACGTTCACTACACATTATGGGTTACATATGGTGGGGTAATTTTGAACTCTGAGTGACACAGATGTTACCGATTGCCACTCAAGGAACCAAGACGAGATCAATAGTGCGATTCACTAACTTTTAGCGAACCGATAATCGCTATGATACTTAACGATTTTTGTCGCTTGCAGTACCGACTGTGTGATTCACTAACTCATCGTTAACGATATTAAACAGCTGACTTTTTGTGTTTACTGAAAATGATATTAAGTGGCAGCTCTGTCCATATAAATGTCAAAATATACGAAAAGCATAAAGAGGAATCGAAAAAAAAACAAACAAATTTGTGTTATAAAATTTTATTTATTAGTTTATAAACGTTTTAACAATGTAACTATGTATATATATATTTGTTATATGTTCATAATATATTTTTTATATTTTTGAGAATGACTACCAATCCAAGTGGGAAACGGAGCCGCGCCTCGCCGTAGCGTGCAACTGTCGAGGTTGCTGGATATTTTTGTTTTGTAGAACTTAACAACCCAAAAACAGTTGTCGTTAATTTTGCGATAGTCGAATCGCTAACTTCAGCAACTGTTTTAGCGATAGCGACTATCGTTATCAAACTGCCTGCAGAATTATCATTAAAAGAGCTTACTGAATCGCACTACAGAACAAGAATATCCCGGTATAAGAGCAACAAAGCAACAGTTGCTGATGAAATAACAGTTGTTTTAAGCCATATCAAAAAAATTGGATTATACAAATGCATGTCAGTTAATCAGCCTTAGCATCATTTATTACTATTTCCAAGAAAGAGGATTCATGTACTTATAGTTATATTGGCAAAATGCCTCGGAGTAAAAAAATATAAAACAAAATGGTTTCCTTTTTGGTCCCATGCAGGGACTGGGAAGAGTTTCTCACAACCAGTGAACTGTGCGCGTTCTAGTTTTACACTCACTGATTGGGACCTACAGTTTTACACCGGATCCAAACGGTATTTTGAGAAGCTGTTTTCATGGCTAAATACTCGATAGTGTCGCCATCACTAAGCGATGTGGCCGCCGTAGAAAGAAATTTAAGGTGGTCAGAGCTGGGATAGTACCCATGTTCTCATGCACAGGAGCTGCATAAACAACCATTGCACCACCGACGGCCACGGAGAAAGTCATTTTTTAATTGTATACAAGGTGCTGTTAAGAGTAATATGCGAAAGACTATGGCCAATTTTTCAAAATCTGATCAAACATTCTGAACGTGGTTGTAGATCTGGAAAATACACTGTCGGGTATATAAATATATCCACCAAGTCAAATCCTGTTTACAACACCAACGAGAAGAAAATCGACACCCATATTCTCTGAATAAACACTGAATGGAAACCTTTCGTCGGAGGAATTAAAATTTTCGTCGCCTCAACTACTTTTTTCATCGATGGCGTTCATTATTTGAAAATATTTCGACCCCCGTTATCAAAGTTCTAATTGTTGCTGCAATGAAATGTTCTTCATTATTGCAATGAATGTGTTTCGTAGCTGTAATTAATGTGTTTCATTGCTGCAATAAACTGTTTACTTGTAGACAGCATGGCCAAATCGTATATACCGGACGGGTTGGGTTGCTGAAGTTCAAACAGCATAGTTACGTAGAAGAGAAGGGTTATGTGTAAGGCGAATAAAATAAACGTAAAGGCAAAATATACCTAGATTTTAATGCGGGTAAGACCCAGTGTTGTTTGTTGTCGCATAAACCTATTGCTGACCCAGGTGTGTCGTCATTGTCTATGGACGGTGTGGATATTGCTGAATCAGACGCTCTTGATGTTCTGGGCATGAAAATATAATGTGATGTCCTTTGGGCAAAACATGTATTTGAAGTGTCGAAAGATGCATTCAAGTGTCTAGGCTTTTTAAAGCGGTGCAAGAAATACTACACTCCATCTGTTCTTCTCAATATCTACACCACCTACATCAGGCCAAAGATAGAATATAACTCCCATATATGGGCAGGTGCTCCTAGGACTTCTTTGGAGCTTCTCGACCGTGTCCAGAGGAGAGCGACGGTGTTAATAGGGGACAGTAGGGTATCCAACTATATTGCCTCCTTTGAGCATCGTCGAAATGTGGATTGCGTGTCACTGTTCTATCGATATTTCCACGGTATGTGTTCCTCGGACATCCGTCAACTAATGCCGGACGTGAGGATATTTAGCCGAAGTACGCGGCTTTCCAGGAACTCTCATCCGTTTCTTATCACACTATAGAGAAAATTCGTTCTTCAGCCGTACAGTCCGTATGTGGAGTAAACTTCCGGCTAGTCTGTTTCCCACCTATTGTGACATACAAACATTTAAGGCAAATGTCAAGAGACACTACTGCCTCTTTCCACCCTCTACTACCTCAATTTTCCTTCTCCAACACAATGCACTGCATTTATAGGGGGCTTCCCCTGAGTGTTGGTTTGAAAAAAAAAAAGATGGATTTCAATTGGGCCTCTTTTGGATCACGGATATAAATTGTCTACTTAAGATTTTAAACAGCGATGACCGATGACCACCGATGTGGAGATGAAAGCGTAATCTGCAAAAGGGACTCTATGGCAATTGCACTATCGAGCAACTGGGCACCGCCTAGGGCCAGCCTGAATAAAACGAAAATGTGGTTACTCACAAGAAAGACGAAGATAATCGCTTTCTGACGGCTCGCATAAGCTCATAGATGATGGTCTCTTTGGGAAATGAGGCTCAACATTGGGATGACACACAGGCTATACCTAAGCATAGTAAGAGCAATTTTGACTTTAGAGCTGTGGACTGGTGGACGGTGATGGAGATAAAATTCTACATAGAAAATCTGCAGCAATTTAATGCAAGTGCTGTTTGATATCCATTAAACCCCATTGCGAAACGGATCATGTTTGAAGGCGAAACGATTACAGGATATAGGATAATGAATCTAAAGTACTTGTAACAACCAGCATATTATGGAAATGCTGACAGACCGAGTCTACCACCACATTCCAGATAAAATGGTACATATAACGTAATAGGCACAAGGTTACCAAACCGACATCGAACGAATAATCGACTGAAATACAGACGGATGGCAGAAGGGAAATTTGACTCATTAACGGGGACAGATCCATGTACTTGACGGCAACACTATGCTTCAATCAGAAGTGATGTGTCAGATAACTGAACAAGGAAGACACTCAAAAAAATGATATTCACCGATAGTCAAAAGACGATTAATGGGATATTGCCCAAAGGAGTGAGCTCTCTAACTGTTATTAGGTTTAAGTAGGAGCTTTATGTGGCAGTCTGGGCTTTAAATGGCAAACCGCGATATCTTGGGAAACTAAAGGGCAGATGAGAGGGCTGAAATGTACTAAATCCGTCGAACTAGAACGTGAATGAGACAAAGCCTTTCCACGCAGTAAACAGCTAGATTCAACCAGGGACAATAATAACTTAGAGATGATAATGAAACCCATTCGAAGGGAGCAGACCGTCAAACATCCTGTGGGCTGGATCATGTGGGAACAATACCAGACAGAGCTAATGATGTTCAACTCTTGACAAGCCGACTAGTGCGTGTTCCAACAGGACACTTCACTCTAAATGAAAATCTACATAGTATTGCTAATGAAGTTGGTACCTTCAAAAAGTACATACGAACGATGGACATCCAAGCGATGGAATGATGATATGCAGCGATGGAGTAAGCTGTCATTGCCCGCTTTCGCACAATTGAGACGCCAACAAATCTCCGATAATACAGTAGCCAGCTGAAAATAACTGAGGGCAAAGGATTGTAGTAAACTAGGGACAGTTATGTGCATCACGAACTTCATATAGAAACTTGTGGGTTTCCTAGGTGCATGGCTAGAAATGGACCATGAAGCGAAGTACCAGTGCTTCGAATTCTCTTCTTCTTCCTCCTCCTTAACCGAAATGAACCATAAAATCATTTTTTAAAAAATGTCTACCAAAGTTGTGAAACGTGGTTTTTCAGTGTTACGTTTTTGCAAGTTCACTCGCGCTTGATTCGTGACATTGTTAAAGTCAAAAATATTCAGTTTGACTTGCCATTCTATCATGAATAGACTTTCAAACGAACAACGCACGGAAGTCACTGAGTTTTATTATCAAAATTCGTGCTCTGTGAAAAATGTGTGTTCGCAAGTTAAGCTCATTTTATGGTCTTTAGCGACTAGGCTCATTTTTGGCTCAATGGATACGTCAATAAATTGAATTCCCGAATTTGGTTCGAAAAGCAGCCAGTGGCTGTTCAAGAGCTACCAATGCACCCTGAAAAATGACACGTTTGGTGCGGTTTATAGGCCGTCGGCATCAGCAGTCCGTACTTCTTCAAAGACGATAATGGCCACAATGTTACGGCCAATGGAGCAAGGTAAGGCACAGTTCGATGATCACATACTTTTGTTTTGCGCAAAATTTAAGAAATATACCTGGTTGCCATGTGGTCTCAACAGGAAGGTGCCATATGCCACATTGCACGCGATACCAAGAATCAACTGCAAGACGAGTATGAAGAGCAAGAAATCTCACGCTGTAGCGCTGTCGCCTTGTTCGTGTTACTTGACCCCTCTAGGTCACGTGAAGTCTCTCGTCGTTAGAAACAAGCCAAATATGATTGGTGCCAACATTAAACGTGTCATAGGTGAAATACCGACAGAAAGTTTGGAAATAGTGTACCCAAATTGGAATTGCAGCATGGACGATGTGAAGCGTAGCAGTGGGCAACATTTGCAGGAAATAATCCCTTGAAAGTAAATAGCAGGTATTAATTTATCGATCAAAATAAATATTTCATTCACTTGTACAAGTTGCTTCAGTTTTCTTCAATTTCTAAAAATTATATAGAAAAATATCACCCGCTGGTTTGGTATCAATTAATTTTGAAAAATAAGGTAACATTTCTGTGTCATCAGGAGTGTAGCCAAGTGTCCATTCCACATGACACCATACACAAAAAGAAAAAGGTCGGTAAGCCAAAAGTAAATTGTATATAAACGTATTTGGTTTGGGAAATTTAATTGCGGTAAACGAATATTTGTTGAATCAAAGATTCCATTTTCCTTCTAAAAAATAAGTCAAATGGTTCACAACAAACCTTTACACTGAAAGAATAACGCTTCGTCGCATGTACGAAACATTTGCGTTAATGTTTTTACGTTGCTACAATGAAAAGTCTCGTATATCCAACAATTTGGTAGTCGCTGCAGCGAAAAATTTCAGACATGATTTCTTTGACAATTTTTACTTTCGTTGCTGTAACAACTTACTTTTCGTTCCTGCAACAATTTTTTTATTTTGAATTTTGTGGAAAAATCGGTTAAAAATTAAAAAAAAAGTAAGTGCATGAGATTTAAACTATTGATATTTAGTTTATCTCTTAACCCACATGAGTTAAGAGTTAAATACTACAACTTTGTAGAAGATATCAATTTGAAATTTGTTTAACAATGAATACATATAGGTGAATATTTACAGAATATGGTTAAACACAGCATTTCTACACCAATTATGGAGCTCTAAATATAATTTTGGTGACTAGTGTATTTAGAAAAGTTATCAAGAATTGTATAAGCTACAATTCTGTTGAAGAGAGCTACCGCAATTTATTTACCGTTAGGCAAGAAATGTCAAAATATGTGCAATTTTTATGACGTTTCGTGAAATAATCGATTAAGAGTGTACTTTTCCTTAGAATTATATTAGAGGGAATTTTAAAATGACAAAATATTGTCGAAGGTTGTAAGCCAATATTTCAAGCTGTTTAAAATTTATTGAAATAAAATCGAAATATTTCCATGACCCACCTCCAAAATTTTCTTCGGCCTGTAAAAAAAATTTGTTATGTATAGGGGCAAAACCGAGCGGGGTTTTGTGATACCACGTCCAAGTACTTTCACAATTTTTTGGTTTGATAGAGGCCCGAAACAAATTCCTTTAATTTGTGTCACAGTGTTATTTATAAATATGGATTTATATCGATAAAGCTAAATACAATAAATAATACATATATATTAAAATCAGTGAATAATTCCTTTCTAATTATTATTATGTTGGAAGGAAATACGCATATGTTTCCATGTAAGAAGATGAAAGTTTGGCGGAAACAAGAGAATGCTTCCTCGCAAGTATAAGGATGTTTCCGATGAAGAACGCATATGTGTCCAACTAAAATCATACACATTTGCCGGTAGACATGCTACTGTTTGCATTTAAATACAAGTGAGTTTGGGACTTGCAAACATATGAAAGTATGAAGTGTATTCCAAACACATACGTGGTTCCTGCAATATATGTTTGGGAGAATGTGTTACAGAGCCCTTTTTTTTCAGTGCGTATGAGCGCAAAACTATACAGCTATCGACCGTAAGGGTCTTACAAGACGAGCTAAATCCAACTGAAGTTGTTCGTAGAAGAAGCACAGCGAAGCATATGACTGCATTTTTTAGTTACGATCGGTCATGAGGCCTTTAGTGCAACGTAGGGCGGTCTATTCTGAATGCACAGTGGGAAAGATTAGTCAGAAATCAATTCAGGCATTGAAAATTCCATGATAAAGTCTATAGTTTGACCAGAATTCGTAATTTTCAAACACAAGAATTATTTGCCGATGTTATTGATAGATTAAAAATAGGTCTTACTAAATACAAGTTACTACTACCGAACTTTAGTTGTATTAACCAATTTGAGTATTTCAAAAACCTCATTTATCTGAAATGGAAGATACAACTAATAAAAAGTACAGTATTAGAATTCCTGTTCAAATATTAGTCACTGTAACCATAATTTAGTTTCTGTTGCAAAAACACTTGTTACAAAGTTATGTATTAGATTTCTCACAAGAAGCTTTGTTGTTAAAGAGAAACTACTTATCTTGGAATGTTACACGAGGACTTTACAGAAAAAGTAATATTTTAAACAGAAAGTGATAAACAAAGTTCTGAAAAAACAACAAGATATCAGCCAGCGAAAAATGTATATTAGGGTTAGGTACAAAATTCTGTTCGACGAAAATTCTGCGTTACAAAATTCTGTTTTACAAAATTCTGTTTTTCAAAATTCTGGTTTCCAAAATTCTGTTTTTCAAAATTCTGTTTCACAAAATTCTGGTTCACAAAATTCATAAAAATAAAACAATTAAGAAATCACTTTGCCCTAACTTTCCCCTACATTTAAAAAAAATACTGTTTAAAAAAACACTTTGCAAATTTAAATAAAATGCATCACAGACACTGTGTGTTTGGTCAAAAATTATGTTCCAGCATTTTATTTAAAATTAGTCGCAATTGTGTTGTTTAATGTGTCGTGTTTAAAAAAATAAAAATTTATAAAGTGCAATTAATAAAAACCAATAAAAGTAAAGAAATGTTGTGTCTCAACGGATATTTTTATTATTTGGAAATGAAAAGACAAAAAGGAACCTTTAATTGGACGTGCTCGAGAAGAATTCCAGATAAGTGCTCCTCTCGAATAATAACAGCAATGGAGAACAACGAACATGTTTTAATAAGATATCCAAAAAAGCATACCCACGAACCTATTGCTAGTGCAGTGGAAATATGCAGAACAAATACTTTTGTAAAATATGCCGCTATAAAAAAAACCCTTTAATCCAAGTCAAATAGTGCAACAATCGGTGGTAATTACAAACCAAAAATGTCCCGATTACCTTCCCTCGAAATACGCGCAAAAGCGAAAAATAGGATACACTCGGAATGAAATGGGACTTTTCAGAGAACCGCAAGCAATAGATGAAATAGATTACCCTCTAAATCTAAACGTTTTGGAAAGCGAATTATTTATATTGGCAGAAGAGAAAGTGGGAGATCATGAATTCAACTTCTACAAAAAAGCGATTGTTGGCTCGTTGACGGCACTTTTGATGTTGTGCACACAATAATGCGCCAACTCTTTTCCGTTCATGGAAGGATTGAACGAGAGGTCGTCCCACTCCTATTCTGCCTAATGTCCAAAAAATCTGCAGTACTCTATGAATCATTTTTTAAACGCGTAATTCAAATTGCTTTGGAATATGGAGTTTTTTTTAAGCCTAATCGTATTATATCTGACTTCGAAGTTGGTCTCGTGTCAGCAGCTAGAAAATGCTTTCCAGATTCGCAGATACGAGGGTGCTTTTTCCATTTTTCCCAGATATTGTGGCGCCGTATTCAAAAAGAACGGTAAGAATTTTTAATAACTTTTATAATTTATAGTAATGAACTTGTAATATGTACAACATTATCATTTCAGGTTGGTTACTAAGTACGGAAGTGACGAAAATTTCTCACTGCAAGTAAGATGTTTAAAAGCGCTTGCGTATGTTCGTCCAGAAAAGGTATTTCAGGTATTGTAAACAAATTTAATCGTTTAAGAAAACTACAATATTTAAAAAGAATAGCAAAAAACTTAGTTTATAATTAATTAAATATTGTTATCAGTTAAATTGAATTGCTATGATTTTTTATTATTTTTAACTTTGTCTTAATTTAATTGATTTTTAACCAATTTCACAATACAATCACAAATTTAGAGTAAGATGTGCGATGTCATCGTTAACCAATCGTAAAGCGTTATCAAATCCGTGTGAGCTATGTATGAGTGTATTAGTGTAATCATACGCTGCATACAGTATACTCAACACCATCTAGTGTGCAATAGTAGCTACTAATTTTCACTAATTGTCGTACATTATGTTGTCGTAGGCAAATGAAAACAAATAAATAAAATGAATATAAAAACATTTAATTTTAATATCTTCTAAAAAGATTTTTTGAACTTTTAATAAGAAACTAAAACAAGGCAAAATAAGGAAAACTAAAAGCTAAACTTGTCAAATATAAGTAAACCTAAAAACTAAACTTGTCAAACTAAAAGTCTTCTTCGTCTTTGAGATTGTCATTCATACTTAACAGCTGCATATAAGCACCATCTAGTGTGCAATAGTAGCTACTAATTTTCGAAAACCTTTGCTGTAATATAACTTCATGCATTACATTTCAGTAAACAGCTGATTAATAACTTGTCAACCGCAACAAATACAAAATAATAAAATATTTTACAAAACACCAAAAAAATTATAACTCAGAACATAAAACAACACAAAGTGTATCAAAGCTGAATGGAGGTAATGTTAATTCTAATAAAATTTCTATTAGATTCTAATATAAATTAAGATTATAACATATCTTCATTACGTACTGTTGCCTTACACTGAAACTGGTGCACGACAATTGTGTAACAATCTCCATCTCATGCCAATTATTATGGGTGGAGATTTTAATACAAATTTTGCAAACCCACAGTCGCAAGCTTTATCAAAATTTTTATTTGACGTTTTCCACTTGCATATGAGCAATTCTCCACAAACCCCCACAACTAACAATTCCACTACTATAGATGCAGTTTTCCATAGATTTTTAAATACAATCGAGTCAAAAATTTATATATGTATCTTATTTTAGTTACCATAAGCCAATATTAACTATTTGTACTTAAGGCATTTACCATAGATGGGCACTTTGCAGTACTACTAAAATTTCAGTAAAAATAATTCTTTAACTAGTAAATTTTTACTGAGTACTAAAATTTTTTTCAGCAATTTTTATAAAGTGCCTACATGGTTACGATGAGGTGCATTGAATTTTCAGTAATCAGTAATGCCCGATTACTGATTATTATGAATACGGCCCTATGATTTGACTGGTAGTGCAAATTAAATTTCATTGTCTGTAAAAATTTATTGAATTTTTTCAGTAATCAGTAAATTTACTGCTTACTGTAATTTTTAATGCAGTAAATATATACTGCAGTGTGCCCATTTACTAACCAAATAAGTTAAATAAAACAAACAAAAACCAGCAAATTCCTATGTATTTACAATATTGAAAGTTTTGGTACTTTTAATTGATTAATTAAAAAAATATACTAAAAGCATAAGTACTTCCAACTTCATTACTAGATGTTTACACATCTCCCCTGTGATCGGACTCACATTAATTTTTTTCTTTTAAATTAACATGTTTTTCAATGATATGGATTTTTTAAATTATTATTTAATTATTTATTACATATTTCATAATTTGTTTCCAACGGATAAATATCTAACCATACAGATACGTTATTATATGTAACATTTCTTATTCATAATAAACTGGCTTTAATTCTTAATAAATAATTTAACGGCATTTTATTTTTTTTTCTCATAATGAAAGGGGAATAACATATTTCAAAAACCAGAATTTTAATAGACAAAATTTTATTAAAAACAGAATTTTGTAAAACAGAATTTTGTAAAACAGAATTTTAGTCAGACAGAATTTTTTTTTGGAAAAAAACAGAATTTTTGTATGACAGAATTTTGGAAAACAGAATTTTGTGGCTATCCCTATATATTATCATAAATTGAGGTGAAGTGAGACTTTTAAACATCATCGTTGAATATAACGACACTATTGACGCCTTCATAAACACGTGCAAACAATTGTGGTACTTGGCTGGGGGAACTATTATTCTGGATGACACAAATTAACTTAAACATACATATGATACCCTGGGTAACCCATCCCCATTTTTGGTGGAAAATATGAAAAATTTAGAAAAAGTGTCTGTATCTGGAAAACGAAGCGTCCAGTCGAAAAAATAGCAAATTTTTACGGGTTTCTAAAGGTTCCTCACTGTGTTCCGATTCGCATGAAATATTTTTTTTTCAAAAAATCGCTAAAATAAGAAAATCGCTAAAATAAAAAAATGGCACCGTTTCCGAGATATAGGCATTTTTTTATTTCAGCGATTTTCTTATCTTAGCGATTTTTTGAAAAAAAATTATTTCATGCGAATGGGAACAAAAATCGCAAAAATAATAAATTTTTTACCACCTTAGGAGGCTTTCACCTATGAATGTCTTCAACACGGCATCACTTTTGTTTTAAAAAAATGGCTGAAACTAAAATTTCTGGCATCAAAAGTCGCTAAAACGCCCCTAAGCCAATACCTCCAAAACGGAGCGTCTAATCGAAAACAAAACTATTTCATCGCATGGAAGATATTTTGTTACAAAAAATCATCAAAATATGAAAAACGCTGAAATAAAAATGGGTATAACTCGGCCATATATACTACATATGTGAGTTTTAGCGATTTTTTTTGAAAAATGTTAGGTTAACGGATTTTAAGTGATGCCGTATGAGAGCCGTCCATTGGTTAAAAAATGTATTGCTTTTGCGGTTGGACGCACCGTTTCTGAGTTAACTATTTTTTTATTTTAGCGATGTACTTATTTTGGCGATTTTTAGAAAAAAAATATTTCATGGGAATGGGAACACTTTTTGAGAAACACTTAGAAACATGTAAAAATTTGTTATTTTTCGATTGGACGCTCGGTTTTCGAGATATAGAAATTTTTTCGTATTCTTGATCAAAAATGGGCACGAAATACGAACCCTGGTCATAAAAAATAATAATATTGTCTATATTTAAATATAAAATACATAATTGTAATAAAAAAAAATATGTTTTAACTTTTTTCTACAAAATTCATAATGGGTTAAAGCATCACCAAATGGTTGTGACAGCCATTAAATTCAAGTACAAAATTAAGTTAGCATACCAATATAATATTTGGTACAAACGAATTAGTTTTTACATTTTTCGTTTATCCAACTAATAGAATATTCACCACTACAGGAAAATTTCATTGCTACAACTAAAACTCGATTGACAGATCACATATATTTACTGTTGCTGAGGATTCAACTAAATATTTCAGTTCTTGCAACCAAACTTAATTACAAATCACTTGATATGCACAACATTTGGTGATAAAGAACACAATTATTTTTAATCACAACTGAATATTGTGATAGTCCAAGGAACCAAAAAATTCTAGTTGGCTGCAAATAGAGTTGTGACAACGAATCTCTACACTGTGCGTGGCAGGCCACCATCTGTCTGGCAACAGTGTTCGAAGATATAAAGAAAAACAACAGTAAAAGACGGATCATTTTGCATCAGGACAATTCAACTCAAACAATGGGCTATTTGAGCACTCACCATGTCGAATTGATGAGCTGCGTGGTCAACATTTTTCGACGCCCGAAGCCGCGGTTGAAGCGTTCAAAAACAATGTTTTGGGGGTGTTCCAATCGGAGGGGAAAAAGTGCTTCGAAAATTGGTTTACGCGCTTGCAAAAGTGTATTGCTCTCCACGGAGAATAGTTTGAAAACAATAAATCCATTCCCAATGATAAATTATTGTTTTTTTTTTATTGCTGGACCCAAAATATAAATAGCAACCCTCTATCAACCACTTGTATTCAAATAGTATTTCCAAAACAATTATTTCACCTCAATCTCTCAGCTGGTAAATTGTCTTGCATACTAAACTTCAGTGTTAATTTAGATTTATTACAACAATATACATAGCTTGAGGCAGGATTATATTTATATGATAATTTCATAAATTTAAATATTTCTGTTAGTGGACAATAAAGTACAATACAACACCCACTGTTTAACTTAACTTAATGTTTCCGCATTTTGCAGCAAATGTTCACATTGTAGCCCACTAATACAGAGTTAGATGGTTTTTAATTTCCGGCTAAAACAATTTATGACTTCCTTCGTTTCCTTTACGACTCCAAGACACGAGGAAGAAACAGCAAACATACCAAAGGATGCAAAATTTCAAGAGGGATGAATACAACTGGCAGGACGAATGAATTCCAAGTGACAATTACCGAAATTATAAATATAAATAAATAAACAATTTAAACAAAGACTGAACAGAGGAAAGTGATAAAAATCCCATTCAAATTGATTTAATTAAGAACACCCACAACACCAACACCAATAATAATAATGAATATCCTTTGCAGGAGATAAAGTACAGCTGTTTCCTTCCGTATCATTTGTGTCATGTGAAATTCACATACTGTCATTTATTAGTGTCTGAATCATCGATGTTATTTGATAAAGCGATTTAATTTCATTCAAGTGTTTCATGTATTTGCACACTTGGTAAATTGTATTCTACTGCATTAGTTAGAACTTTGATGGCATTAATTTCGGAGATTTTGGGGAATTTAATGTACCTCATGCGTACTCCATCAAAGAGTTCAAGCTTTAGTGCACATTTAAATGTGAGGTCTTAAATATGTTGTTTTTGGTTAGAGTTCGCTTTTTCATTTGTAAACGATATATGATTTGAAATGGCGGGGTTGCCAGGTGTGAAAATCACTTCCCACCAAATATTACAAAATATATAACGATTGATGTTTTCAAATACTTACTAGGTTTTTATTTATATCAGGCGTCCAAAAATGTTGGACCCGCCAATTATTTTTGAAGTGGAATACTAACAAGAGACCATTGTCAGAGACTAATTCTTATATATCGATCTAACATTTCGCTCAGAAAATTCATGACATTTGGCCTGGTGTGATATGAACGTTGGATGTTGAAAAGGATTGCTTCAATAACTCTATGACACAAATGAAAGGAATTTGTTTCGGGCCTGAAACAGACCAAAAAATTGTGAAAGTACTTGAACGTGGTATCACGAAACCCCGCTCGGTTTTGCTCCTATACGTAACAATTTTTTTTTTTACAGGCCGAAGAAAATTTTGGAGGAGGGTCAGGGGCCTATTTCAGATTTTACTTCAATAAATCCTAAACAGCTTGAAATATTGCATTACAGCCTTTGAGAATATTGTAACTATTATCCCATTTCACAATTCCCTCTAATATATTTCTAGGGAAAAGTACACTCTTCATAGATTATTTCAAGAAATGTCACGAAAAATTGCACATATTTTTTTTATATATTTTGACATTTTTTGCCTAACGGTGAAGAAATTGCGGTAGCTATTCATTTATTCAAGCTCAATACGACTAGATTCGTACTTACTTACTTATGTGGCCAGAAACAACCCAGAGGGTTCAACGGTATTAAAAAATAAGGATAACATGTTTCTCCAACCAGCTCGATCTTCAGCATTTCTCCTCCAGTTGGAAACATTAAGCTCTCGCAGGCGAAGTCTTGATCGCCCTATTTTTCGAAATTGCGGTAGCTATCTTCAAAAGAATTGTAGCTTATAAATTTCTTGATAACTTTTCTAAATACACTAATCAACACAAATAAAATTTAGAGCTCCATAATTGGTGTAGAAATGCTGCGATTAACATTTTCTTTAAATATTCACCTATATGTATTCAATATTAAACAAATTACAAACTGATATATTCAACAAAGTTGTAGTGCTTAATATGTTTAACAATATTTTCAAATACACTGTAAATTTCAAAAGTCAGAAGTCACTTTTCGTCAAACATTTCACTATCACAACGACCGCACCATGAAGAGTGTTAAAGGAAACGTCAGCTGAGTCAAATATTCTCTCTTTAAAGAATTACTCTATGCCATTGGTTGCCAAATCACCGCATTCGATATCGAGTACTTTGCCTTCGATATGTAGTTAACGTGGATCACGGTACTCGTTATCGAATCGTATTTACTCGAAGTTGTACACGATTGGTAGTTTATTATCGAAATCAAGCAAACTACCACTTTTGCACGCTAAAAAGAAGGAATGCAAAGATTGCAGTTCAAAGACGCAAAAAAAATTCAAAGTTGAGAATAAATTGAGTTGAAAATATTTTTTTTTGGAAAGAAATTTATAAAAATGTAAGTAGTTTTGTATTTTAGCAAAATAAGTTAACACAATATAAATTTACTTGTTTGCAGGGAAAATGAACATCAATTAAAAAACACAGCGGAAACCGCTCACTTCAAAACAGCTACAACTTCCTCACCTTCAGGCAATGACAAAGGATTACTTTTTTCGCAAATATTTCTTCTCAATACGCTTATATTTGATTCATCCTCCGAATCCGACGATGAAGATAACAAAAAAACACAAGGATTCATTTTCAAAGGATTAAATTTTCCGTATAATACAAAACAATTTTCAAAATTGACTACTTTTGTCTTCCTCTTTCCTGCTGTTTTTCGTAATACCATATGCTTACAGCAATGTAAAAAAGAGTAGTAGACAAAATAGATTACGATCGAATACCGTGATCCAACAAATTTCGACTATCGAAATGTTTAACGATACGAAAGTGAACTCGATAACGAATGCTGTGATTTGGCCCCAGGTTTGGACGGTGAATGTAAATTGAATGTTTTTCGTACCCAATAAGTCAGTTGGTTGATCTGTGCAGTGGCAAATGATCGTGATCGTGTTACATAATCTTCCGGTTATGGCGGTTGAATTTATTATCTTTGTATTTATTCGGTCTGTTTTTCTTGGAACTGTAATTTTCATTTATTCAAGCTCAATACGACTCCATTCTTACTTACTTACTTATGTGGCCAGAAACAACCCAGAGGGTTAAACGGCCTTAAAAAATAAGGATAACATGTTTCTCCAACCGGCTCGATCTTCAGCATTTCTCCTCCAGTTGGAAACATTAAGCTCTCGCAGGCGAAGTCTTGATCGCCCTATTTTTCGATGTCCTTCGAATACGACTTCGAGTACTTCTTCGAATACCTTTCTCACTGGTTCATTCTGACACATTATACTGATATGGCGTAGCACATTATACTGACAAATCGTAAGAACTAAAACATTCTCAAATTGAAAACCCTTATTAAAGACATATGCATTAGTTAATGATTCCGACGAAGGTCACGAATTTGGTTGTTTTTCCGACAGCGTTTCCGAGTTATAGCCACATCTGCAGTTTAGCAGTTTTCTTATTTTGACTATTTTTTGATAGAAATATCTGCCATACGACTGGGACAACTTTATTAAAATCCCTTATAAAACCCACAAAAACTATTTATTTTTCTATTGGACGTTCCATTTTTGAGATACAGGTGTTATTTTAAAGTTTTCATATATTTGATCAAAAAAGGCATTCGTTACCCTGATTAATCCATTACCCATCGCCGTGGCTTATGCGTAAAGGCCGCTGACCCATTCCCATTGTGTAATGCGTAATCGTGTTAGGTAGTTCCCCGTTGTCGTGGGTAAACCATTATTTACCACATACCACAGCTAATTAAATGTGTAATTACCCATCACTCACAGAAGAATTCGGTTGAGACCGCCGAATTAGCCGTAACCGAATTTAGAGGTTGTCACAAACACATTAGAGCTCACTACAATCGAATCAGATGTTGTTCCAACCGAGTTATAGGTTGACACAACCTTGCTAGCGGGTGACACATTCTCATTATACCCCTGACACACATGTAGTATAGAAACCATTGTATGCATACTGGGGTTTAACATACTACAATATAGTGACACATATGTAAAGAATTTTTCAATAAGAGAAGAAATTCTTTATTCCTGTGCAAGTACGTTCGATACCATTATGTAAGGAACTCGATTTCTTATGCATGGCCACCACGGGCACGCTTGCAGAAGTCCAAACGCTGAACCGAATTTTCGACGAATTCATCAATCGTCGCTGGCTTGTTGGCATAGACCATAGACTTGACGAAGCCCCACAGGAAATAATCTAACGGCGTCAAATCGCACGACCGAGGCGGCCAATCGACTGGGCCATTTCGTCAGATAACACGTTCACCAAACTTGGTTTCCAATAAATTGATTGTGGCATTCGCTGTGTGGCTTGTGGCGCCGTCCTGTTGGAACTACACGTCCTTCAAGTCCATATTATCCAATAGGGGCCAAACATATTCGGTTATCATTGAACGGTAGCGATTCGCATTCACAGTAATGTGCAGGTCTCGATCATCACGGAAGAAGTACGGCCCAACGACGCCGCCTGTCCATAAACCGCACCAAACCGTAATTGTGTGGATTGCTGTCTGACCAATAACGTGTGGATTGCTGTCTGACCAATAACGCATATTTTGCTTATTGACGAAGCCATTCAGCCAGAAATGAGCCTCATCGCTGAAGATGATTTTCCGATGAAAATCCGAATCATTTTCAAGTTGTTGGTCAGGCCAATTCACGAACATGCGACGCTTATGGTGGTCAAGCGGCTTCAGTTCTTGCGTCAATTTGATCTTGTAAGGATGTAGGCCAAGAACTTTTCGCAAATTCGCCACAATGACGTTACAGAGATGCCCAACGCTGGAGAACGACGTGTGAGAGACACATTTGGGCTTTCTTGAACTGAAGCCTCAGCGGCAGCAATATTCTCGACACTACGGGTACTTCTTTGTCTCACTGGCACGGGAACATTTTGTACTGTGCCTGTGGATTCAAATTTTTCCACTAGACGCTCAATTGTTGATCTGGTAGTACGATTATGACGACCATAAATTGGACGTAGCGCTCTTAAAGTTGAGGCCACTGACTCCAAACTTCGGTAGTAAATTTTAATAATTTCGACTCGTTGTTGGCTCGTATATCTTTCCATGATGAAATGGCAAACCTCACTCAAGAGAAACGTCAAAAGAGCGGGGAAAAATATGACATCGTTTGCTGTCCCTATCGATTTACTTTTGTTGCGTTTCTGTTGAAAACCCCTTTACATTGTGGTTTCATTTGACATTTGATCATATGGTCAATTGAATACCTTGAATACCTTCAACGCTATTCAGATATGCCTGGAAATTTTCCGAAAATAATACGTTTTTATATAAAAACAATATTCTTAATTAAAACTTTAATTAAAACTTAATACTTTAATTACTTAAAATAATATAATAAATAGTTTTCCATTATAACCCATGAAGGAATTGCGGAGAGCTTCTCACAAACAGTGACATATGCACTTTCTAGATTTATACTCACAATTATATAGCGGTTCCGAACGGTATTTTTGAGAATTTTTCATGGCTAAATACTCGATAGTGCGAGGTGACCGCCGCCGAAAGAAATTGTTTTAAGGTGCCCACACTAACGATTGCACTGCCACAAATTTTTACAACATTTTTAATTACATTAAAACCACAAAAAACCTGGATATCGCCGCGAAAGCAACAATTATACATTCTCTAATACAGTATTTGTCTCTAGAATTTTAAACGTCAGGTATACTATACATAGAATTATGTTGTGGTAACAAAACTTAAAATAAATTCGGTTCTACCAACAGATTTCATGACAAATTCGGTTACAGCAACCGAATTGACCGCTAAATTTGGTTACTGTGACCTAATTGATACAAAATTCGATAGCGAAAACCAAATTGATCTCAAATTCGATTGTTGCACTTGAATTGGTGCCACATTCGGTTACTCCAACCGAATTTGGTAACAATTTCGGTCACTGCATCCCAATAATTCCAAATTCGGTTGTTCCAACCGAAATTTTAGAAAATCTTATTGACAGAACGAATGTAATTGTTATAATATATTAATCAATTATGAAACGTGATTGCTTTAACAGAATTCTATTGTGGGAACTAAATTCGGTCTTAACAACGTCAATTCGGTTGTGACAACCGCAATTGGGTGGTAACAGCCGAATTTACGGTTGCTACAACCTCTTCTCAAACATTCAGTTCTCTGGGTGGAACTATTCATTATTTTCCCCTATTTCTATGGGTAATGAGTAGACGATCGCTACCCATTCCCTACGACGATTGTTAATGAGATACCCAAGGTAACAAATTACCCACGAAAAATTAACCCTGATATTTGTTAAGTAAACAGATACAGAATACACATCGACACGGTATGAAACGCTATACGTCGATGAATTTGGTGCAATTTGAATTTTCTCGGCTGTCCTACGCCAACCGGTCAAACAGTAAGGCGTGTAGCAGCCGGCCTGGAAGTGGCTGGAATAGAATGTGATGAAACAGGCATCGGAAGGCCTCGTAGGGCACATACCGAGGAAAATATCGCCGCTGCGGCTGAAGACGTCTTACATGATTGATGTAACCGATGTAACGTCTTACGTGATTGATGTAACCGATTGATGTAAATTTCTTAGGGAGAGCAGTTTAAAGTTTAATATCTTTACTGGAAATTTGTTACAGATAACAAGGAAACGAATTCTTTTATTAACTTCTTAACAAAAAAGGGTTGCTAATTTGAGCACGGTGATTACTCAAAAAATGTTTTTCAATTTTGTCCTAACTCGAGTTAGGCTGTTATTGTTTGTGACCACAGATATATGTGTTTGCGACTCAATTATGTCTGTGTTTGTGATGCAAATACACTTTTGTTTGTTGCACTGTTTCTGCTCTCTCGAAAGCAAGAGAATAAATGAGGAACAACGAGAAAGGGTATCTGTATTTTTCCATTATTCTCCCAGTCAGTTATTCGTAAATATTCCTCAATGTGCGTGGAAATTGTAGATGAAGTCAGTGTTTCTTATTTTGGCTGATGTATTGCGTTTTAGTTTTATGTATTTAGTCATCAATGGTTCATCGGACAGGGGACATCAAAAGCGCTTGATCAGTGAAAAACGAATAATCGAAGTCTTGGACGGTTAAATGGTTTGTGATGTTGCTTTGGTTTTTGTATATGTGTTTTGTTTATAAATATGTGTCCTACCAAAGTGTAGGGAAACAAACTGGAAAGGGCAACAACGTGAAGCTCTCTCTGTACGAGCATTTACTAAGAAAGTCGGATCGGCGGACCATTTGCGAAATAAGTACAATTAAAAAACACAAGTAATTAATCCACGCTTGGCTTGCATGAACGAGATTTGTATATTGTTTGTGAGCCAACGCATAGGGATAACCAGCTGTGGCCACCACTGTATTGAAAGCTTTGCATGGGTTTGTGCTTTATTTATTCTCGTTGCATTGAACAAATGTTTTTGTGTAGAATGAAAATAATATAACATATTTTAAAAAGATGAATGAAGTTATTGGGAAACGTAATTCGGTGTTGAAGCATTAACAAAAAATTTAATAATATTAAATTCTTTTTTTTATGCGTGTAGCGTTTTGATTGCACTTCGTTTGCTCTCTTTGCATAGGCCGACGTAGGTCTTTTGTTAGCTAGCTTGTTTTCTTCACACTGAACTGATTTTCGTTCTTCTGCTTTGTTGTTACTCCGTTATACCGCTACACATTCGTGTGCTCTAGAAGCTCCGTGATAGCTCCGTGCACATAGCTGGTGATTACCAACGGATAACTGAAACCTTCTGAAAGCAAAAACGTGACAGACAACAAAGAAAGGAGAACCAAAAGAACAGCAGATTCCCATTTCATGAAAAAAAACAAATAATGCAAGTAAACATGAAATGGGGCCTTTTAAATATTTTGTTTGTATTTTATTTATAAAGGTGGATTTATATTGATACAATTAATTATAATATACAATAGATATGTATATCTATCTTCAAATCAAAGAATAATTCGTTTCTAACTATTATCATGTTTGGGAGGAAATACACATATATTTCCACGTAAGTATGTGTAGGTTTGTGGGAAACAGCCGAATGCTGCCACTTAAGTATGGGTATGTTTGGGATTCCACGTAAAACTATACATGTTTGCCAGTAAACATGATACTGTTTATATTTAAATACAAGCTGGTTTGGGACTTGCAAACGTATGAATGTTTGAAGTGTGTTCCAAACATAAACATGCTTCCTGCAGAATATGTTAGAGAGGCCGTTATTTTTCAGCGTGTAAATACAAATGTTAAATTTTTATAGTTTTAAGTGGAAGATTAAGCAAGGAGTTTTTTTTATTTGTTATTTCCTTAATATGAAGTGGAGAGTTCTCATTTGCAACTAAACTGGGTATTAATTATTTGATAAATGTTGCGGTCAACGATTTATATGTACATATGCTCGCCCTATGTTCTTAAGGCAGAATGTTGGCAAGGAGATTAAACAATCTCCTCTTTCGCAATGCAAATATATCCGTTTCTGATGTGAAACATAACAATGATTGTATACATCACAGGAACTGAACGATTCTTTAAATTTTCCGACGATCTGGCATCTCTGTTCATCACCAGTTTCTCCCATAAGTGTACATAATTTTAAATAATCAAAATAAATTGCCTGAAAATCTGATTACGCCTGCTGTTGCAGTCTGTGTAATTCTGGCAACTGCAACAAAGTGTAAATACCTACTAACAGTAGAATACATAGGAGTACAACTCGCAGTACAACGTGTTAAACTCATATCGATTTCACATTTGCAAATGCTCGTACAATGCCACATGTGTATAAACTAGTACATGCCTGATCAAATATATACAACACATACCTATGTATGCCATTTCCAACATAATTATGAATTGGCGGTGATGTTGTTGTCCGACCAGGGGTGGTAAGAGGCATCGGCGGGAATACTGAATGCCAGACATTCGACCAATAACCATTAGGTGATTACTGGCCATACTAAAAACCAAAGCGCGTATAATTATTTTTTTCTTTTTTTGCATTTAGTTCATTTTGGTTATGTTAACATTCAGAAATGTAAAGCGGTGTGATTTTTCTAATATAGGGAAATGAGTGGCGCAGTAGAAGAGGAGCAGGAAATTTTGTGGAATATAAAACACGAGGTGTGGTAAAGTCACTATTCTGTTGAATTTCATAGATTCAATTTTATCAACTACCTCATTTAAAACATGTTAGTCAGCAAAAGAATGCGCCGGATACATACTCATTTTTATTGTTACAAATATTTGACAATTTAACTTCGTTGTGTCATTTGCAAGTAAAAAGACATTATTACCTTTAGTGTATCTATTGGCAAAACGTACCGAAGGCCGTCGCTGGATACACGTCATGGGTGCACAAAAAATCGCTCAAATAAATAAATGAAAAATGAGCCAAAATTTTCCACAAAAATTCGTTTGAAATTTCGCCCAAAAAATTCGATCATATTTCCCCTGTTAGTGGGCAATTTTTCTTTTTGAACGTTTTTTTACTGACGACGAAATTGCCCAAAAACCAACTACGAAAAGTTGCCCAATTTCCGATTGCCGATTTTGCTATACGATATTTATGAATATGTACTCTATGTTTGATTTCGTTTAGAGGAATTGAAGGGAGGTGATTTCCAATACAAAAATACACTACTTGAAATTGAATTGAAATTGCTTCCAGAGCACTAATTGGTTGAAAAGAATAAATTCAGCGTAAATTCAGCTGTTACCACCGAATTGGGGTTGCCCCAACCAAACTGAGGTCGTCACGACCGAATTAAGTCCTCACAACTGAAATTCGGTTGAAGCAACCTCCTTCCTTAATTGATTCGGTTGTGACAACCGAATATTGAATTATATTCGTTCTGTCGAACAAATTTGGCATTAATTCGGATTTGACAACCGAATTTGGTATCAATTCGGTTGTAGTTACCGAATTTGGTATTAATTCGGTAGCAATAACCGACTTAACCCTTAAGTCGGTTGCAACAACCGAATTCGGCGTCAATTCGGTTGCTGTAACCGAATTTCTCATGAATTCTGTAGGTACAACCGAATTTAATTTTCCGCTTGACGTTTAAAATTATAAAAACAAATATTAACCACCGATTAAGACAAGGGTGATTTTGCCACGTCCGTTTTGGTACCTCCCATACAAAACTTGTTTGGCCGTCTCGATGTTCGGCACGAGAAGTCTCCCGTAACACTGAACCCATCTTTATGAAATTTTATTCTGGACAATATGTGGTCAAACGCCACTCTTCTATGGAAAATTAGCGGGTTTGGCACACCCACTCTGGTACCTCCCATACACAAGTTGGGCGGATGACCGGTTGATCGTTTCAATAGCTCTCGTAAACCACAACCGATCTTAAAGAAATTCGGTACTAGCCAATATTTTGCTAAAAGTTACTGTGTCGTTAATAATTCACACCATGCCACGTCCAGTTCTGTACCTCCCATATAAATATTGGGCGTACAATTGGTTGGTGGTAACAAAAATTCCCAAAACCAGTTAGTACCCTAATTAAATTGGTTACACTGTGCGACACCAAAAAACTGATGCGCTTCTGTCAACGGATTCTGGTAGAAAGATCTAAAAAAATATACATGTATCGGTGTTTTGCCAGACCTGATCAGAATTTGTTTTTAGGGCGGGTCAAAGTTTCCGATCATCGGAACTTTCCTGCAACATATCGGCATGCAAAATTGTGTGTTCCTTACTCCTGAGGTACAAAATATGTTCAGAAGTTTTATAGAAAAGATTCAGATACAATTTTTGTGGACAAATTAACCCTCTAACTGTCACGTATATCCATAATTTTTACTTTTTTTTTTGAAAGCTCAAAAAAGGTAAAAATATTCTACAAAAATTATCGCCATAAAATTTCACTATATGTGTCCGAACACTCCAAAATACAAATCTTAGCCCAAGTACTAGATAATAAGCAAAAACTAACTGCCTTCTAAGGGTTAATAATGAATTTTGTCATTTTGCAGTTTTCATCTTTTTGCAGTTTTCATCTTTTATCTAGCACTTGGGCTAAGATTTGTGTTTTGGAGTGTTCGGACACTTATAGTGAAATTTTATGGCGATAAAATTTGCGAGTTTAAAAAAAAGTAAAAATTATGGTTATAAGTGACAGTTAGGGGGTTAATTTGTTCCACAAAAATGTTTATCTGAATCTTTTCTATAAAACGTCTAAACATATTTTGTACCTTAGAAGTAAGGAACACACAATTTTGCATGCCGATATGTTGCAGGAAAGTTCCGTGGGGCGGAAACTTTGACCCGCCCTAAAAACAAATTCTGATCAGATATGGCAAAACCGCTGATACAAGTATATTTTTTAGACCTTTCTACCAGAATCCGTTGACAAAACCCCATCATTTTGAAAAAAATCAAATTTTTTCTCACAGTTTTATTGGATAATGTTTTGCGCAAGGTCACTCGGCGACATTGCCACGCCCATTCTTTTAATAACTATAAGGTTGAATATAGACGTGTTTTAACAAAACTCGCACGCAATAGATGAATTACGGTTCACCCGACTGAAATAAATGTTCTGGGTTGAGGTTGATTTTCTTCCTTTATTTAGTGGGGTGTAATTGCATTATGAAACGGAACCCCAACTGAATTGAAAGTGTTCATAAGTTGGAGTATAAATTCGCCTTGAGCAACTAAGTTTTTCCAGGAAATGTATAAACATTCTTTATATGTATAATTCTACTGCACGTGTGTTTGTGACCGAACTCCTCCTAAACTTCTGGACCGATTTGAACAAATTTTTTTGTATGCGTTTGGGTGGCGCCCTGGGTGGTTTAGATTTACTATTCGGTCCAATTGAACAAAGGGGCGTGGTATCTCCATACAAATCGCTTGAAATATTATGCAGGACAACGTCTGCCGGGTCAGCTAGTGTATGTATAATTTCTTAAGGTCTATTCTAGGAATTTAATTTAATTTTAAATGTCGAGAATGTAAATTATTGTCAAAAATTATATTTTCAAAATATTTTTAATATTGTATTCGAAATAAGCAAATGTTATTTTTAGGTCCTTTTTGTAAGAATATGTATGAATTATACCTTTACGGAATTGGTTCGTTTTGAAAGATAGGTACTTTTTTTTTATTAAAACCTAATGTTTTTTAAGAAAAGGTTCTATTTTTAAGAAGAAGTACTTTCTGTAAGAAAAAGTCATAAAAGTATGAATTTTTTTTTAAATAATTTACTTTTTTTTAAAAGAAGTTATTTTTTTTTTTTTGAAGAAAAGCTTTTTTTAGGAAACGGGATGTTGTAGAATTGGTCCTCTTTTCAAGAATAGGAACAGTTTGAAGAGTAGGTACTTATCTAGGTTATTTATAGGTTATGCGTTATTTTGTTTCGCAAAATGGTACTCTTTAAAGAAAATTTATTTTTTTAAGAAAATGTATTTTGTGGTAAGAAAATGTGCTTCTTTAAGAAAAGGTATTTATTTTAAAAAAAAATTTTTTAAGAAAAAGTACTTTTTATACAAATATTTAATTTTTTAAGCAGATGCACTTTTTTAAAATAAGGTATTTTTTTAAGAAAAGTTAGTTTGTTTAAGAATATGAAAATGTTGTTAAGAGAAAATACCCTTTCTTTTAAAAAAAGGCACTTATTTAAGAAAATGTTCGTTTTTAAACTTCTTTCACTTTGACTTTTCTAAACTTACTTTTTGTTGGGTTCAAAACAACAATATATACTAAATATAGGTTTCCATTAAACATGATATTTAACAGCTTTTGTGAGACATCTGGTTAATTTCTTTAACTATGATCCAAGCCGTTAGTCTGGACACAAAACAAAGCAAAATTAGACAATATAAGGGGAGCCTTTTCGTAACTTATATAAGTTAAGAAAATCTGTTAGGAAGAATTAACTTGGCATCATTAAATTTTTGTGTCACCTGAAAGTCAAATAATATTCAATGTCAAAGTTATAAGTTATTTGTTTATTTACACATATGAATATGCTAGAAATAGGACAAAGCTTAAACCCAGGGCATACCTTACAGACATTATGAATGCGAAGAGAATACCCTAAACAAAACAGAGTGGAAATTCCTATAACTAACAAGGATCTTTTAAAAAGTTCAATGTATAAAAAGTAATAAATACTGCATACGTTTCGTGGATTAATTTATATTTTTATTTAATTTATCTCGTAACATTGAACTTGAAGTGTGTGTACCAAACAGCATCCAAATTACCAACTGTCACTACAGTTGATGGCACACAAGGTAGAGCGGTTTAGGGGAGCTATATGCCTTGATCTTAAGTCGATAACGTATGGCTTCGGAAATCAACTACATATTTCACATTTCTGACAGAGGCTGAGCCTGGGAAAATAAATAAAGCAATATGTACAGGCCTTCATGGAGTTCTGCACTTCCAATCATCTAGGTCCATCAAGGGATTCAATTTGTTTCTGCTCGTTTTAATTTAACTGCCATGTCTTTGGCAAGAATATTCATTGATAATCCACAGAGTTTGCATATCTTTTCAATACGGCACATAATGGTCGTAACAACCAGTTTTGATGTCAATGGGATCACCGAAATGTACCAAGCCGTAGATTTATTTCATTTCAGGGCTGCTTCTGCAATGTATCTGAAGGCGACTGTGTCTTGCGTATATCGAAATTTAAAAAATAAATATTTTGGTTTTCTTTTTAAATATTTTGTTTGAAAAATTATTTTCTCTCCAGACATAACAAATTTTTCCTAATAAATTGGTTGTTTCTCCGGTTCAGCTACCATTCCTTGTTGAGAGTCCTCAGACACTCTAACGATTTTGGCATCTGCGACCACAGAAGTTGCTACAGTTTTTGGGCGGGGAAGTTTTTAGATTAAAAAGGCGTTCCGGCATGTTCATCTTTGGGCGGTCTTACTGGTTTTCTCTGACTGATATGCCAACACCGGCACCATGGCTAAGAAACAAATGCTATCATATGAAATCATTCAAATTTTGTCACATTTTCCCTTGTTTAAATTACTTCTATAAAATTTCCCACAATTTTGAATAAATGTCAATGAGAATTATGGGAAACTTCAATGAAATTGACAGTAGTACAGGAAAACAGTTGACAATGGGCGCGCTATATCTATTATTTCCTTTATCTATGCTTGATATTAGAGGGTTGCAGCATAATAGTGTTTAAACAAAAGTAGTTAAATTTTTTTTATTTAGCCTCCATCCCGCAGGGTGCGATAAGGAACTTCATTCCAAAAACAACCTAAATACTTGCGTTATTTAAAACCGAAAACGAAGAATAGTTATCTAATTTGGAATATTTTGTAAAATATTCCGATGGGAATCGATTCATTATGCGGTGGCATAGATAAATAAAAAAAATCCAATGAGTGTTCGAACTCATGGGTCATGTGTTAACACCTTTTTGTTACACGGTACCTTTTTGATTTCTATGAACACATTAGCAAATGTTAAATTGGAAAATAAAAAAAAAGCGTTCAATCATATGAGGACGTTACATTTATATAATAGTAATAATTAAAATTATTTAAAGACCAGAGTAAGCACATGTGTTATTATTTTCTTGCTTAATACATTTTGTTTTATTCCCACAAACAACAAAGAGAATGCAAACAACTGACACATGTCCATACATACACTGTTATGTTCGTACATACTCTACACAAGTTCACACAATTTTCGTTGCTCTCTTAATATCTCATTTGTCTATACGTGTAACCACGTCATTATTCTCTTTGCGCTGAGAGTGCTTCGCACCAACACAAGACAACTATTCGCTGCCGCTAAATAAGTGTGTGTTTTTTTTTTTATCGCAGTCGACAATCTGTGTTTCGCAGTCGGACAAATCTGTATTCTGTATGGGAAGGGTCACCCTTTTCATTTAGAGGTATGGAAAATATATGCTGGCCGATTCTGGGACTTACCCGATATGCACATGAAATTTCATACAAATCGGTACAGCCGTTTCGGAGGAGTTTAACGCCAAACAATCTGTGTGATCGCAGTCGGACAAACAGTGTTTGGATATGTTCAGTTTGTGAGTTAAGTCCCTACCCGCGCCTATAGATGTTAACACATCAACAACCATAGATGGTGGAAGATAAGTGGAGGATATCAAATTTAAGGGAAATTTTATTTTATAGATAGCGATATATGGGCAAATTTCCCTGGAAAAGTATTGTAAAAACTATATAACCATGCTTTTTTGTCTTTTATATTGTCAACAAATATCAAAAGCGATATGCTTTTCTATTACACTGGGCAACAAAATGGAAAGAATTGGTTGTTTCCTGTGATTTTTTTGTTGTTTCTATCTCAAATAGGCGCGGGTTTTTTAAATACCGCAACAGTTTTTCTTTAACATCTTTTGTTTTTGAGTTATAGCTGTTCATCCGTTGCTTCACAATGTCTTAATGTACATCATTCGTTCCAGGAAAGAAAGTTGAAAGTAAGTGATTTTCTGAATTCACATCCTCCGATTTTGTTTATATTGACAACAGAGAGACTCTATGGAGCCATTAAGAGAATCCCATTATCAGATATTTGAAATTTAAAAAACTCGCGATTTTATTCGCGTTTTTCATTTTTGAAAAACCTAAAAAAATTAAAAAAGTTGTGAAGTTTGGAGAGCTATATTTTTTTAAGTAGATGGACGATTTCAAAAATTTAAAAACTTTCTGAATGATACGGTTGTCTATTTGTAGAATCCGTACTCTAAAAATGAGGGCTTGATTTCAGAAATGCATTTTTATACCAACTGCACTTTTTGAATGCATTTTCCACTTCTTTTCCCCCCTATGATTTTAAAAAATATAACATCATTGCAAAATTAAGAATTTTTTATAAAAAAGACAAGTAAAGTAAAAAAAGACTTACTTGATTTTTCATATAAAAAAAAATAAAATTAAATTTTTTTTAGGATTTTGAAAATGTTTGTACAAAATATGAAAGAAATTTATTTGGTATGTAACTTTGAATTGCTATATTTTAAACAGTTTTTGTCGCATTACTGTTATTTAAAAAGTTACTGTAAGGTATTGTTGTCATTTAAAGTGTGTTTTTCTAAAATAATGCTGATCGAGAATAATGCGAATGCAATTACTTGTAATATAAATGCTATTTTTGGATGCACTTTGCAAAAAATTCTAATGTACAGAAAAAAAATTTTTTTTCTTTTGATTTTTTTGTAAGTAGGCTTACTTTTTGATGCCAAATACTTATTCCTAGGAAACTACATGCTACTAGAATTGGATGATGAAATACTTCTTCCCTATTTCATCATGTATTTTGTTCAGCGTGTATACACACCTATGTACACATTTGTACATACACATGTGTGTACAATTCTGTGACAAGCAAAAGTAACAAAGATCGAATCAAACTATCAGTTGGAGCGAGATGAAAAATCATTAAAAATAGAAAAATTCTTTGTCCCAGAAAAAGAGAACATTTATTTAATAAATACTATTCTAAATTTTACAAAAATGTTTTTTTTTGAAAATCGAAGGGGGAAAACGCACTGCAAAATGCACTTTAAAACTGCATTTGCATACAATTTTTTTTTATAGTGGTAACTTTTAAACTGCAAATCATAAAATATACAAAAACAGCTTTCAGAAACTTTTTAAATCTTTGAAAAATTCGGTCCACTTATGGATATGTGGCTCTTCAAAGTTCACTACTTTTTCCATTTTTTTAACTTTTTGAAAAATGAAAAACGCTAATAAAATCGCGATCTTTAACAATTTTAAAAATCTAAAAACGCAAATGTATATTTGTCTCCATGGAGTCTCTCCGTGCAAAATTTGAAGAAAATCGGAAGACCTTCGGTCAGATTTGTGGCGTTTTCTCATGGAATGAATGACATATATAAGTACTTGGATTTATTTGTTTGATATCTCATTTGTTTTTCACAAAACAGTTATTTTAACCTTCAAGGCCAAATATCGCGTATCGTCAATAGCAAATCACCCTACACACACAACACAACAATCAACCATCGTCGCTAACTTAAACAAGTCTCACAAAACAATCACCAAAGCAATAAGTCCTCGCCACAGTCATCATCGCCCTATTGCTGTTTTTGTTGTAACAACTCACTCCATCATCGTAGCCTACTACAACACCAAGAAGTTTTTCTTTGCTATTTTATTTTGTCATCGCTTGTTGCACTCTCATGAGGAATGCAATTACTACCGAAATTATTCTTAAGTTATTAGAAAATTGTCATTCGAATTGGTTAAATCACGTGCCGAAGTAATTGGAATACAATTGTTAGTTTTAATTAAAGTAAAGAAAACTGTATTTTATTTTATTTTCTTGTTGTTTTAGATATGGCTTCGTCAAGAATATGTATGATTAATCCAGTTTTTTTTGCTACATATGTGGTGAATATATATTTGAAAAATACCGAACACCTATATCGGACTTTGTGAAAACTGTGTATCATCAATATTTTAAATTAAAATTGTGTAATCAGGACCAGCCATGGGTTCCTCATAGTGCATGCCAGAAATGTGTGGTATGTCTACGGTTATGGTCCAGTGGAGAAAGAGATCCAATAAGATTCATAACACCAATGATTTGGCGAGAACCTCAAAACCATTTCGACGACTGCTACTTCTGCGTTGTAATAATAAACGGAATTAACCCTGGAAATCGAAGTAAATGGTCATATCCCAACTTATCTTCTGCTCAACGACCTCAATTAAAATCGCGAGAGGGACAACCCGGCACGTCTAAATCGTCTGATGATCCAAATCTTGGTGAACCCGAACAAAATTCATCAAGTGAAAACTCTGACCCAGACTACAAATTGAGCCTTTTAGAAACTCAACAATTTAACCAAAAAGAACTAAATGACTTAGTAAGAGATCTAAACTTATCGAAAGAAGCTTCTGAAATTTTAGCATCTCGTTTAAAAGAAAAAAACTCGCTTACTCCGGAAACCAACATCACATTTTATCGTACCCGAGAATAAAAACTGGTACCATATTTTTGTCAAGAGGAGGATTTGGTTTTTTGTAACGACATTGGTGGTATTTTGCAACAGATGGGTTTAAAAAGTACCAAGCCACTGATTGGCGTCTTTTCATAGACAGCAGCAAAAGAAGTTTAAAGTGTGTTTTGCTTCATAACGGTAACAAGTACGGATCTATACCTATTGCACATTTGACGACTTTAAAAGAAGAAGACGCAAATTTTTCTATGGTTATGGAAAAAATTAAGTATCAGGACCACAACTGGGTCATTTATGTTGATCTGAAAATGGTTAACTTTCTTTTAGGTCAACAAGGAGGGTACACAAAGTTCCCTTGTTTCATGTGTCTCTGGAACAGTCGTGACAAACTATACCATTGGTCACAAAAAGTGTGGCCAGTGCGGGAAGAGCTGGAAGTTAGTTTAAAAAATGTTATAAACGTGCCTCTAGTTAGCCGAGACCGCATCATACTTCCACCACTACATATTAAACTCGGCATAATGAAACAGTTTGTGAAGTCGCTTGACAAAAGTGGCGAATGTTTCAATTTCCTTTCACGCAAGTTTCCAGGATTAAGTACAGAAAAATTGAAAGCTGGTATTTTTGATGGGCCACAGATTAGGCAGCTCGTGAAAGATCCGAATTTTCGAATCAATGACTGGAGTCGACTCCAAAGCTTGGAATTCATTTGTTTTGGTTATGAGTAATTTCCTAGGCAAAAAGAAATCTGACGACCATGTCGAGCTTGTTGAGTACATGCTATCGACCTTGCAAGAGCTAGCGCGCAACATGAGCATAAAAATCCACTTCCTGCACTCGCATTTAGACCGATTTCCACAAAATCTGGATGATTTTAGTGAGGAGCAGGGTGAACGATTTCATCAGGAACTTCGGACAATGGAAGAGCGTTATCAGGGAAGGTGGGACTCACATATGATGGCAGACTACTGCTGGAGTTTGCAACGAGATCTACCTAAAGCCATTCATTCAAGGAAATCTTATAAAAGATCATTTGATAGTGTTCGATAGGAGTTTAGGAACATATTTATTAATTTTGTGTACTTCTTTTTTTTTTGGCCAACTATACTTGACACTATATTTCAAAAACTAAAGCTGTTAGCAATCTCCCAGTATGTTTTTCATTGTCAGGGCGACAGAAACACCCAATAACACAAAAAAAAATTAAAGAAAACAAAAATGGTGTTGACCAGTGTAATTTATATTCTATTTTCAAATTTAACAACAGAATCGAAATAAAAATGATGTTTGAGTGCTTTTTTTCCCGCATCCGAGTGAAAAATGGTCGTACGGAAACAGCATGTGTCCTCTGGTGAAAATGGAAAATGGTGATTAAGCAAATGAGTCATATATGGTTTTTATTTATGTATGGCGGCGGTCACAACGCTTAGTGAAGTCGACACTATCGAGTGTTTAGCGATGAGACTACAGATCTCAATCGGAAGACTAGTCCGAATTCTTAAGATTTGGCGCCTAGCTCACGGATTGGGAAAAGTTTGCTGTCGTCCCTTCATGAGGAAATAACAGCAAATATAACTACGTTTATTTGTTTGTCTCTCATAAATCAATGTTCAGTCAAATTATTGCTCTTCATTAACCTCGTTTACCAGTCACATTTTGAATTGCAGTTGTTGTGAAAAATACGTAATTTCTTTTTCCTGCAACTTAGTTAATTTAATTATTTCAACTGCATTTGTAGAAAAAAAATCAATACATAAAAGTTTTATTCAAGCTTTAAGTGTTTTTACAGCTGTTTCTTTTTTGTTGCTGCTGCAATCTCTTGTTAATGTCTGTGAAAATCTATATTTATTCTGTATTAACTTTGGTCATAAATTTCAGTTAATTGTCTGTACAGCAGATAAACTCAGTGCCATTAATGACATGACTTACTTTTTGTATAAATTGTTATAATTAATGTAAAAAATTTAATGAAATATGTGTGTGTGTTTTTCTGTTTGTTACACAGAAACTCAGGAATTGCAAACGAAAAGTTATGCTCAATGGGATTTTACTTTAAATGAACAAAAGAAAGTACTTACAACGGGCAATGAAAATGTGTAATTTCTACTAGAAAATATATGATTTTTACTGTTGCCTGGAATAAAATATTTATAAGTCCTCATTTGCAATTGTTTGGTACACTCACACAGAGTAGTGGAACGAGGTCGTTGGAATTGAAATTTCGGTTGTTGTAACAAAATTACCTTTTCCACAACCGAATTAAGGTTCCTACAATGGACTTAAGTCGCCGAAATTGAAATTCGTTTGGAACATCCACATATCGTAGTTTGTTCGGTTGAGACTGCCGCGATTTCAATAATTTAAGTTGCATTAACAAACGTTCTCATTATTTCGGTTCCAATAACCGAGATTGATATTGCTGCCGTTGCAACAATATAATTTCCGAACAATTTAGTGACAGCTATAAATTCCATTGGATTATACAACAATTTACAATCCAAATCCGAAGTAACAATTTGGAAAAATTAACACAATAAAGCGACTGCAAACTATTTTAGATTAGGCTCGGTTAGGATGGACTGGCAGCCTGCATGTCAGGCTCACGTAGACCTTGTGGTGATATCACAGGTACAAAAGGAAAAATGTGAGATTTTTCTAAACCTTCCCTTTGAATTAGAGAGTGGAGTTTCTATGTCCCAATCTTAGGGCGTGTTTCCTACAAGATAATGTTGCGTAAGTGTTTCTGTCATTGTGGATAACCTGCCTCTCGGCAAGTTAAGTAGTTGCTTAGTCCTCTTCCTGCCTCCTGTAAGTCTCCACTTGTCCTTGAACATATTATCGGCCCACTGCCTGCTCTGCAAACGGCAGGTAGAGATTGGCATACTAACACCTTCTTTTGCCGGAAGAATCTGTGCCGTAGTGCTCTGTCTAGCTAACGCATCCGCTACGCAATTGTCTGAAATGTC
The DNA here is from genome assembly GCA_963931995.1 of Phaonia tiefii. Taxonomy (NCBI): domain Eukaryota; kingdom Metazoa; phylum Arthropoda; class Insecta; order Diptera; family Muscidae; genus Phaonia; species Phaonia tiefii. Next base: position 290,816,675 of record OZ008368.1, read on the forward strand.
GCTGTGTCCCGGTACCCAGATGAGCCTGATGTCAAAATACTCTGCCTTCACCCTAAGTGATGAGTGGCATTCTTTCACCGTCAGGGACGTAGCAAAAATGGCTTCCAGAGATTTTATGGCAGCCTGGCTGTCTGTGTAGATACATATTCTCCGGAGGGTTTTGACAGTACTTTCCAGTAATTCAGTAACCTTCAGTATGGCGGTGATTTTCGCCTGAAATACACTACAGTGATTAGGCAGCTTGAAGGTGATATTTATATTTAGGTCCGGTGAATGGAGCCCATAGCCTACTTGCTCGTACAACTTTGATCCATCCGTGAAAAATCTGATACTACTGGTATTCCCTTCCAGTGACTTTTCCCAGGTATTCCTGTTCGGAATAGAAGTCCTTAGATTTGTCGCTGGTAGAAGGTAGGGGATACAGTAGTCCGGTTTTACGGCAATAGAGTTATTCCGGTGTATTAATTCAGTGTGTCCGGAATGCCTCGATATCGAAACGCCACAATCTCTGATTCTCACCAGGGATGTAGCGGCTGCCGATTCGGTCATGCTATTAGGAGTACAGATGTTCAGAATAGCACTAAGTGTAGTACCTGACGTCGTACCCATTTCCCCACTATCGGTAATAAGTGCTGATCTTTGAATTTTCATCAAGGAATTCACAATATATTTCTTTTGGAGGGACCTCCACGAAACTACGATGCCATAGAGGAGTATTGGTCTGACTATTGCCGTAAAAATCCACATGGTGATTTTAGGAAACAGTCCCCAGCGCTTTGCTATCGCCCCTTTACAGCAGTAAAGAGCAACAGACGACTTTTTCACCCTCTCCCTAACATTCGGTTTCCAAGACATTTTTCTGTCGAGAATTATTCCCAGATACTTGACCTTTCCGTCAACTGTAAGTGCACCCCATTAACTGACGGCAGTTCAAATGCGGGTATTTTATATTTCCGAGAGAACAAGATAAGCTCGGTTTTAAGTGGGTTAAGTGATAGTCCGTTGTTAGCGGTCCAGTTCGAAATCAGAGTAAGAAGGATGGTTGTACGAATACTAAGTAAATTGAGGTTTCCACCGGTACAGATGATAGCAATACCGTCGGCATAGGCAAAAAAGACCTGGCATTGGGCCCTGTCCAATTCAAGAAGCAGTTCATTGTTAACCATAATAGTGAAGACAGAACTCCCCCCTGCGGTGTCCCCCTGTTAACATTCCAAGCAATTGTAACACCACCCCATTCAGCTTTGAGGGATCTATCCACCAGAAGCTTCCCAATTAGGCGTGTCACAAAGCTGTCGACTCCTAGATTCTGTAACAGCCTAAGAATCGCCGAAGGTTGAATGTTATTGAAGGCTCCCTCGATGTCCAGGATGGTCCCTAAGGCGAAGACCTTATTCTCAAGAGAGTTCTCTATTATGCTGACTATAGAGTGGAGAGCCGTCTCAGTTGACCTGCCCTTGATATAGGCATGCTGAGAACTCGATAGTAGATTGCTTACATCAGCCAGATTTGCTAACTCTCCAAAAAATGTGAGCCTAGTGTAGCCTACCGCGTTCTGGAAAGAGTTTACCTCCTCTTCGAGAACGCAACTTCTGCAAACATCATTTCTCAAGACGTTGAGTTTTTCTGCATGCCGTCCAATGAAACAGTGACAAGCCATGGCAGACACGACAAGTGAGACATCCGTTGTCGATAAAAACAGCAGGATGTTAGTGCAATTCAACACTAGGCGAGGCCACATCAGCTTGGAATCTACTTAAAAAAAAAAAAAAAAAAAAAAAAAAATGGTTTCCCATTACATCCCATGAAAGGACTGGGGAGAACTTCTCACAATCACTGAGCTGTGCGCTTTCCAGTTTTCACTCACTGATTGGGACCTACAGTTTTACACCGATTCCGAACGGTAATTTGAGAAGCTTTTTCATGGCTAGATACTCGATAGTGTCGCCGTCACTATGCGAGGTGACCGCCGCCGAAAGAAGTTTTTTTTTTGAAGGTGGTCAGAGCCGGGTTCGAACCCAGGATCTCATGCACAAGAGCCGCGCACACTAACCATTGCACCACCGACGGCCACTTGGAATCTTCTTAGTTCCCTAATATTGACAACCTGCCGTTAGTAGTTTTAAAAATAGTATGCAAGTTGCCAGCGGCATGCCCACATGTTCCAATTCCTCTGGAGCATGTAGGGTAGTCCACAGTCTGGTAAGTTCATCTGATTTGTTGTTCCCTGGCATGTCCCTATGGCCTAACTGCGGCGACGTAATAACTTGAATATTAAACTGTTCAGCCACCTCATAAAGAAATCTTAGACAGTCGAGGGCAGATCTCGAATTCAGGAAGACCGCGGCCTCAGCGGCAGCAACAATATCCACACCAGCTTCCACTACTTGGACGCATGCAAGGAATACATTTTGAGAATATACAGCCGTAAATAAAAACAACACCCCCAGACATGAGATCAAGAAGATGATTAGCATTGGTAGTAGGTATTTTTTCGGGGTATTCAACCGCTTCAGATATAATTCTTACCCTTGAGATACCAGAAACCAGGACTCACATACAACCTGTCTTGCATGTGTGACGCGGAATCCTTGGTCATATCGCAAGCCGACGTAACCAACTTGTTGTCTTGGAGGAATAATATTTCGATATATATATGGACCTATAATAGACCACGCCGAGTACCGATATCTCATGAAGCAAGAGCTGTATAAATTGTATTCCGTCATCGAAGTAGTTAAGCAATCGAAAATAAAGCGATTACGCTAGCTACGTCAATTTAGTAGAATGAATAGGAACGATAGGAACGTACTCGAAAACAGCTGACAAATTGTACGATAAAGACTCTGCTGTATGGACCAGGTGAGGAGTCTTTGCGAGAGCTTGGTATTACCAACTGGGAGAGAAAATTCAGACGTTCAAGCCGTTTGGAGGAATATATTACCTTAGTTTTTTAAGGTCCCTAATTACCTGGGTGGACACAAACAACCCATGCAAGTTAAACAAATTCACGTACTAAATTACTAAAGTCTAGAGACTTGTGTATACACTCAGAGAACTAATTGTTTGGAAAGAGCCTGTAGACACCGCAAATTCGGTATATGCCAACGAGTTCTGCTTGCCACAACTGGATTGAGATTGCCAATTCATAATTTATTCGGTTGTGCCAGCTAAATCTTCAATTATATTCATTCTGTCAACTACATTTTCTACAATTTCGGTTACAACAATCGAATTTGGATTTAGTTCGGATGCAACAACCAAAATTGGTACCCAGCGTGGGTGCAGCAGCCGAAAGTGGCATCAATTCAGGTGGCGTTAATTTAATTGCTGTAACCGAATTCCACATGAATTTTGTCGGTACAACCGAATTCCTTTTCAATTCCAGTGCCACAACCTATTTATTTTAAAAATTACGTTTATAATTCTAAAAACCAATATTATACTAAAAGGGTTAATTGTTGCTCCCGCTTTGATACCAAGATATTTTTGTGGTCATTAACAAATCTATGTACAAATATCGGTGGTGCAATGGTTCCGAACGGTAGTTTGAGAAGCATTTTCATGGCTGAATACTCAATAGTGTCGCTATCACTATGCGAGATCACCGCCGCCGAAAGTAATTTAAGGTGGCCAGAGCAGGGATCGAACTCTGGATCTCATGTACAAGAGGCGCGCACACTAACCATTGCACCACCGCCGGCCAAAGTACATTATCTTACAACATATAGCATTTTCTCAAAAAAAAAGCCTTTTCTTTAAAGAGTACCTTTTTTTAAAACAAAATAACTTTTCTTGAGACAAGTACCTACTCTTAAAATTGTACATGTTTTTTCGTGAAAAAAAGCTATTCTTCAAAAAAAAATATATCTTCTCTTAAAAAAAATACCTTTTCTTACAAAAATTACTTTTCTTAAAAGTAGCTTTTCTTAAAAATAAATTAATACCTTTTCTTTCCTTTTCTTGAGATAAGTATCATTTCTGAAAATAACAAAATTTTTCTAAAATAATAATCTTTTCCTAAAAAGAGTACCACTTCTTTAAAAAGTGACTGTTCTTTAAAAAAGTACTTCTTTGTAAAAAAAAAATTCTTACTCTTACGCTTTTTATTGCAGAAAGCACTTCTTTTCTTTAAAGAAACATTAGCTTTTAATAAAAGAAGTACCTCTCATTAAAGAAAGGACATTTTCGGGAAAATATAATACATGTTCTTACAAAAGGGACCTAAAAATATATTTTTTTAAAAAATACATTCAATAAAAAAAATTCTTAAAAAAAGTTTATCATTTTACAAAAGTATCTTTTGTTAAAGATCCATTCAAATTATAGTATTTTTCAACAGGCGCCTTAGGCGTGTTGAACTAACTAGTACATTATATATAGCGAAAGGAACTTCGTTCTCATGTATTTTTTACGTACAAATATAGTAATTGTGGGTTTTGTGTTGAAACGTATAATTTTGCAGGCAATGCCCATATTTATTGGCGTGCAGTACAAGCAGATATCAACAGTTGTAACTTCTTCAAGGTCGGTCGTGTGAGATGTACCGCTTTTGTCTCTACATAGAACGGTTTAGGGCCTAAATCTAAAGACACTTTACGTCAGAATAGATGCGGCGACCCATGATAGCCCGGACTTCAAAAACGGTGGGAAGTGGCATGTAAAACGAATTTGTTTCCATAAAGATTACCCCATATAAAGTGTTTTTTTCTCGCTTTGTTGATATTTATACGAACAGGAAATACAGAAAAATAAATTATCACTAAATTAATTGGAAAAATTGCAGAATTCAGTTGTGATACCATCTCAGTTCCGTTGTGGTAACCTCTAATTAGGTTGTGACAACCTCTAAGTCGGTTATGACAACCTCTAATTCGGTTGCGACAATCTTCAATTTCGCTGTGACAACTTCTAATGCTACTGTGGCAACCTGTAATTCGGTTGTGACCACCTCCCATTCGTCCGAGACAACCTGTGATTTGTTTGTGACAGCCACTAGGTCGACTATAACAACCTCTGATTCGATTGTGAAAACCTCTACATTTGGTTACGCCTAATTCGGATACCTCAGCTGAATTTTTCTCTGAGCGTATAAATATATTCCCTTCCGTTGAAGCTGGTAGTCATTTGAGCAATATTAAATATCTTATATTACACCCCATGAAGGGTTTGTATTTTCAGTTATTATTATCATAATGTGCTACAAAAATCAGAATAGGCAGCGTGAACTATGAGGACAAATATATTTCTCACTGGGCGAAATGACTAAATACTATATGCAATGGAGTCTGGAGTTCAAGTGTATGTAATTTAGATATGGTGTTTTCTCTTATACATCGCCTTTATAGCATTGAAACTCACATTACAAGTAAATCGATCATTTCAATAATGGACAGTGAGCCGGGTATAATTCAATATAACCTGCAACGTCTTCCGTCTTCTTAACATTCTGCTGCTGCAAAATAGCAATGACAAATTTACTTCAAATTTAAAATTTACTTCTATCATGCGGAAAATAGTTGCCTTATTTTACAATCCAATCCATTTTCCAATGATATTTCTCTGCAGCGACAACTCCTTTTCGTCCTCCACACAGTTACACATTAACTCTTATTACCATATTAACACATTGTTTTCGATGAATATATTTTTTTTTGGCCTTCGCATTATTTCATTTATCACATTAAAAACAAAACAATTAAATTTCTATAAATTTTATATTTATCCTTTCCGCACAGGCGATGTCGTCGGCGTTTTTATATGTATGTATGTGTATGGATGTATATTGTCCCAGGTTTGAGTTCTCGGCCGTTTTTTCTTTGCATTGTCCTAGCCGCTGTTGAACCTTTTGTTTTATGTTAAAATAGTATTAACATATTTATAAAATATATTTTTACAATCATTATTGTGTGTCGACATGACATCCGGTTCGAACATTGTTTTTATTTATGGATCTGAATTCGTATGGGTGCGTGTGCATGTGGAGATGTAAAAATGCAGAGTGACTCGTTTTATTGTATTTTATTGAACTATGACATCTTCACACAAGTGAAAAGGATAATTCACACAAACTATTTTAAGCCGTGCCGAAAATTTCTTATTTTCTATCATAAATACTTGTCCTTGCAAAAAAAAAAAAGTAATTTTATATTTTACCCTTAACCTTTTCACGGCCATAAATTTTCGGCCATAAGCGATTCAATTTTTTTGATTAGTTTCGCGATCTATGAGCTAATAATAGCTACGCCGCTAAAAATGGGACCAACCGTTTTATTTTTAAGTATTTGTTTTCCATTTTAGATAAAAGGCTCAAATATTTGCCAAACATATGTTCGGTCCATGTAACCACGCTGAAATTCGACCTTATATTTTTTAAAAGGTAAGGTGCGGACACAACTCGTACCGGACGTTTTCCCAAGGTGCGCCCTCATTAGCAATACGCTGCACGCCTTTGAATTAAGGCCACTTTTAAAGCCACTTTGATGGCTAATAGAATTCAAATCGCTGCAGTTAGAAATTTGACGCCTACTATTCTAGTTTTGCCCGTACCGCCTTCTATATATCCACCCATGAATGCATTTGCTCTATGTAATACCTGTACACTAATATGTGGTAAAAATCGTAGTGGAAACATACTTGCCTGGTTGTCAAAGGGTTCAAAAATGTTGCGCCTGTTTGTGAAAAAGTTCGTCAATTACGCACTTGGCCGAACACCCCACCAAAATTTGTTTAAACATACGAAATCAAAGAGGGGAAACAATATGAGTCGGACCCATGGAACCCAGAGGGTCCAGAAAACGCCTACACAAAAAGGGAGGGGAAACAATATGAGTCGGACCCATGGAACCAAGAGGGTCCAGAAAACGCCTACATCTAAGGATAGGAAAGGAAAGACAAGTGTGGATACTCAATTTGAAGTTATTTTTCTAACGGGTTTAAAGGTCCCTTTACTGTTGTGATGCGGCATCTGAAGGTAAAGGTTATCCAATTTCTACCATATTTCAAAGGTCTTCAGAATCCGAGAACCCATAGAACTAATTGTGGGTACTTAAATTAAAGGAAATGATGAAAATACTGTATTACTTGCAGTTGTATAGAATCCCTACGGGAAATGAGACCGGTACAGAACCAGTCACGTGATAGGTCCATTAGTGATACTGGCCGGTCCCTGCTTCGTCCCTTTTGTATGAAAAGAACCAGTAACTTTAACTTTAACATGAAGTGACACTTAACACTCTTTAGATAACGGGTCCGCCAAATAACTTTATTATGTTGAAAATGCTATAACAAAAAAACTACTGAATATTTTCTCAAATTTCTTTTTTTATTTGAAAGGAAGGATTTTCCGGTTAATAATGGAAAATAATTTCATTCAAATGGCTGCCTCGGCTAGCCATGCAGTAGCCTACACGATCGGTCCAATTTTTAAGCACATTATCGATTGTGTGCAGCTGTATTTCACCAATGGCTTCACGAATATTGTCCTTTAAAGCGTCAATTGTCTCTGGCTTGTCGGCGTAACACTTATCTTTGAGGGCACCCCACAAATAACGACATCAGCTCTGCGGCTGATAATGCGATCTTCAAAAAGAGGGCGCAAAACATCGAGTGTAACTTCGGCTGTGTGGCACGTAGCGCCGTCCTGTTGAAACCATATGTTGCCAATATCCTCCTCTTCAATTTTTGTGAACAAAAATTCGTTCAACATGGCCCGATAACGATCGCCATTGACTGTAACGGCCACTCCTTGCTCATTTTCGAAGAAAAATTACCCAATTATGCCTCTGGACCAAAATCCGCACCAAACAGTGACTCGTTTTGGGTGCATCGGCTTTTCAATGTATGCGTGCGGGTTTTCTGTGCCCCAAATGCGACAATTTTGCTTGTTTACATACCCGCCAAGATCAAAATGAGCTTCATCTGAAAAGATGATTTTTTTTGGCAAAATCGGCATCTTCTGTAAGTCGATCGCAGGCCCATTTTTCCCATATTTCCCAGCGTTGTTCAAGCGTATACACAACCATATTTGTTCAGCGGACGGATAAAACTAATTATCTGTCAAATCAGACTTGAGCTAAGTGTGTTACCATTCACGAAATAAGCACTAGTTGAAAAAAAAAATCGTTAGATGGCGGACCCTTTATATCACCCTACTGATCTAAAACAACCCGTCACATAATATTGGGACTTATTAGGAACCTCTTAAACAAACCTTCGAAATTGGTATGCACCTAGAGAACGATAGAATTTACAAATTGTCTAAGAAAAACGCTAGAATTAATTAATTACGTATTTAAAATAAACCGATATATCGAAAAGGTCTCGCTAGATTAAATATGAACAAATTTGTATCGCTTTTAATTTTTATAGAAAATTCCAAAATAATTCCTAAAGTTAATGACTTTAATTTGAGTGCCCACACTGCCTTACTTCTGGAGAATCCGATCGGGACCGATTTTCGATCCAGTAGGTCCCATGGGCCCGATCCATTTAGGCAATCTCCAGTTTCTTTTTTTTTAGTCCCGCCTACCAAAGGCAGTTCAGAACAATTGAATCTTCTGTAGCGCTTTGGAACTAGTTCTGAGGCATATCCCCTTCTTACCTATCACAGGATAGGTACTTTTAGACAACTAACACCACATTTCCTACAGGGATATGTAGTATCTAATATACATTTCTTTTTTAAATTATTCAACACAACATCGTTCGAGGGGCTTTCATGACTTGCCTTACAGTACCTCATTCGATTTACCTAAATTTTCAGTACATTTTCGACTGTTTGGGCATTTATCTCGTGAACGACGGCATCAATTTCTAATTTTATGGCCTCAACGAACTCGGGATTGTTTGCGTAGAACTTATCTTTCACGGCGCCACAGAGGCAATAGGCTAACTTTGTCAAATCGCAGCTTAGTGGCAGCCAATGGACTTCCGAATTTTGGCTGATTATGGGGTTTGTGGCCGTCGGTAGTGCAATGGTGAGCGGCGCTTGTACATGACAACGTGGTTTCGATCCCTGCTCTGACCTCCTTACATTTCATTCGACGACGGTCACCTCGCTTAGTGATGGCGAGACTATCGGGTACTTACACTCAAAAAAAAACATTGTCCTAATTTTGAGTTCACATTATTTACTCAATTTGAGTTAATTTTTACTTAAAACTAGGAATTTTAACTTAAGTTAAATAAACTTTACTTGACCGGAGTATCCGTAAAAATTGTCTGAACTCATAATAAGAAAGTATATTTCTTTAAAAAAAAATTCTTAGAAGTGAGTGCACGGTTACTTATATGGAGGAAAAAAAAACAGCAAACAGTTGTCCCTGCAGGCTGTGTCAGAGACACAGCCATTAAGTTTAACGTAGAATACGCCATCCGATAAGACAGAAAACATATATAACAATAAATGATAAATGATAAACGTCAACTGTCAGCTGCTGTCAAACAGCATCAATCAGCATTGTTATTTTGCTTACTTGGCAGCACTTTCATTTAACATAAAAATGTATGAATTAATTTTTTCATATATTTTTTATAATTATATATCCATGTTAAATTCAAATTCACATTTAACATTTTGTTTCACTTAAATACATAAGTAAATATACGAAATTTCAATATTTTATCAATCAAAACAACAGCCGAAGGTTTGTGTCCACACTGAAACAGCAGTATAGTTTGTGTTCACGCTACAAACTCAAACACTCAACCAAACACCACACATATATTTGAGTGTATGTGTTTAAACAATTTTCTTTTGAGAAATTTAAATATTAGGAAGATATCAACCAATATGAAATGTATATCAAACGAAAGATAACATCTTCATTTACCTACAAAAAAATTTTTAAAAAAAGTTATCTTGCCGTTTCCTCATAATCAATGAAATAAAGATTACAACAATAACAATCTGACATGACTCCCTATACCGTAAGCTAAGACGTATTCTACGCCAAAATATACTTAATTTATGTAATTATTTCGTAGATTTTAGTTTATATAATACTAAATAGAAAATGTTATGGAAAAAATAATGTTTTGATCGCTGTGAGCTGAAAGTAATTCCAAATCCTAAAATTAAGTCTATTGTTGTACTTGAATTGAGCACATACGTTGCATGGTTTGTAAGAGAATTATAATGCCTTTAAGTTAAAATATTCTGAAAATAAGGACTGCTGAACGTGTTCATTTTCTGAATAATTTAGGAAACAAAAGTCTTAATTGCAGTACACTTGTCATTGCATTTAGAATGTGTTAAACTCAGGCTATAGCCATGAAAAAAGCTTCTACAAATACATTTCGGAACCAGTGTGAATGTCCCAAACAGTCGGCGAAATACTAGAAAGCGCACAGCTCACTAGTTGTGAGAAACTCTAGCCCGTGCCTTCATGGTATGTTTTGGGACAATTACTATTTATTTATGTATGCGATTTTCAAACACATTGCGCAAAAGATCGGTTGTAACGTTGGCAGTGTGGCTCGTACATGTCGTCCATATCACCCTCTTCAACCTTTGGAAAGACAAAATCGCAGACCATGTCACCGTAACTCACGCCATTGACTATAACGGCGGCTCCGTGCTTATTTTCCAAGAATGATGCGCATATGAAGCCATAATTCCAAAAACCGCAGCAAATAGTCACTCTTTGTGGATGCATCAGCTTCGCCTAGACGACGTGTAAATTTGCCGAGCTCCAAATGCAAATATTTTGTTTGTTAACGTTGACTCCGTAGTGGAGCTTCGCCGGAATTATGATTGTTCTGAAAATCTGCTGATCTTCATCCGAGCAACCTTCATAATCACGAGGTTTCAGTTCTTGGACTATCCGGACTTAATAAGACTTCATACCGAATTCTTTATGTAAAATTCTGCGTAAAAGAGTGCGACAAATGTTCAATTGCTGCGAATGGTGGCGAGTTGATGTTGAATGCTATTTCAGCAGACTTTAAGCTACATCGGCAATGTTTTCCACTAAACGCACTTGCTGAAGACGACACGAGTTCTCTTCTATAATAACGACCCGTTCTGACGAACTCGCTTCACAACTTGATCCAGAAACAGTGTTGATGACTCTCTATTTCTATCAAATTTATTTATTTTGTATAATTCTTACAGTTTGGTCTGAAGACCCAGAACTTTAGAAGAACGTTATTAATATTTCACAACTGTATTAAAGCGTAATGCGGCCCAATTCATAAATTTTTAACCTTTAACTAATAACACGGTGTTATACACAGAAAATATAATGAACAAAGAAACTCCCCAACTGTTGACGACCCTCGCAAACGTTATAAGGACCATGATTTACGGATATGTATCTGGAATGTTCGAACGTTATACAGGACTGGTGCCACTTTCCAATGTCCTCGGAAAATATAAAGCTGACATCACAGCGATCCAGGAAATGCGATGGACAGGATATGGTTGCACCAGAAAGAAAAACTTCGATATTTACTACAGCTGCCATGAGCGTTAGCACGAATTTGGGTGCGGATTTATAGTAGGCAAGAGACTGCGACACCTAGTTTCAAGGTTCAACCCAGTGAGTGACCGCATAGCCACAACTCGCATCAAAGCGAAATATTTTAACATATCGTTAATTTGTGTGAAAGCACCGACAGAGGATAAAGATGATGAGGTCAAAGAAACATTTTATGAGCGCCTGGAGGAAGTATATGAACGCTGCCCTGACCACGACATTAAGATTATTCTAGGCGATTTTAATGCCAAATTGGGAAAGGAAAGTGTGTTTCGACCAACCATGGGTAATCACAGTCTACATGATACCACCTCCAATTAAGGAATAAGACTGATAGACTTCGCCGCTGCAAAGAACATGGTAGTTAGTAGCACACGATTCCAGCATAAGGACATTCATTAGGCGACCTGGATATCTCCTGATCAACGGACGAAGAACCAGATTGACCACTTGGTAATTGATGGCACGCACTCTTCTAGTGTAATGGATGTACGTGTGATTCGAGGTGTCAATATCGACTCGGATCATTACCTGGTGGCTGCGAAAGTTCCACGAGATTGAGCAGGGCGAAAAACGTACGAAGCCGAACACAGGAAACGCTGGATATTGACAAGCTACAAATACCGGAGATATCAATGTCCTATCGACAAAAACTCTCTCTCTCCTGCTAGAGCAGAATACCACCCCTCCCGAAGACCCAGATGCGCCATGGAAGCTCATCTCCCATTCTTTGGAAATCGCTGCAATGACTGAACTTGGCTATCAAAAACCGCAGAAGGATAAGCCATGGTACGAAGAAGAATGTCGCATTCCAACTGATGAAAAAGACGCTGCACGTATGGCAACGAAACAGTCAGTTACAACGCGTGCTGCGAGTGAGCGGTACAAGAAGCTGAGAAGGGAGGAAAACTAACTACATATTTAGGGGGAAAAAATGGCAGTGGGAGCAGAGAGAGAGTGAAAGAACCGAAATATGCAGGATGAATGGTAAATCCCGAAAGTTTTTTCAGGGGCTAAGAAGATCGACCAACGGGCCTAATAATGGGCTGCCCTCCTGCAAGGACGAGAATGGGAATCTGGTGACTGAGAAGCAGTGTGTGCTCAAAATATGGAGAGACCACTTTTCAGCACTACTCCACTCAGTTTCTTCCACTGAAGATTAGGAGGTAATGATAGTGGAAGATAGTATAGATTGTACCCCCCCCCCCTCGAACTAAGGAGAGCTTAGAACGGCGATCTCCCGTCTGAAGATTAATAAAGCCGCTGGTGCGGATGGCCTACCCGCTGAACTTTTTAAGGCAGGTGGCGAAGGACTGATAGCCCACATGCATCAACTGATATGCGGTATATGGCTGGGGGAATCTATGCCCGACGATTGGAGTCTCAGTGTATTATGTCCTGTATTCAAAAAGGGTGATCCGTGTGTTTGCTCTAACTATCGCGGTATCAGTCTTTTGTCCATCGGGGAAAACTGTACGAAGCTATATCTGAACTTGGTATTCCGGCAAAACTGATTCGCCTCTGTAGAATGACGCTGACCAACACCAAATCAACAGTGAAAGTGGGGAAAGACCTCACTGAACCATTCGGTACCAAGCGAGGACTTAGACAAGGCGACACAGTTTCGTGCAATCTCTTCAACATCTTAATGGAGATAATATTGAGAAAGGCTGCAGTAAATACGAACAAGACCATTAACACGAAAAGCCATATGTTGCTAGCGTATGCTGACGACATAGACATCATTGGGCGAAATTTGCGAGAGGTTACTACAGTATTTTCAAGAATCGAAAAGGAATCAGCGAAGGTGGGTCTTGCTGTTAATGAGGGCAAGACAAAATTAATGGTGTCAACGACTAGAGAAACCTCTCGACTATGTCCGCACTTGAACGTTGACAACCGATTTAATTTTGAAGTGGGAGATGAATTTGGCTACCTTGGAACAAGGACAACAACGTCAGCCTGGAGATAGATAGGAGAATTGTGCTTGCAAATAGATTCTATTTTGGGCTCAGCAAGCAGTTTGGGAACAAAGTCCTCTCTCGACGGACAAAAGTACAGCTATATCAGACTCTCATTTTAGCTGTCTTGACATATGGCTCCGAAACTTGGGTCATATCGCAAGCGGATGAAAAACACCTGGGAGTTTTCGAGAGAAAAATTCTCCGTAAAATATATGGTCCTGTTAGGGAAAACGGCGAGTACCGACGTCACTGGAACGCAGAGCTGTATAATCTCTCTCCTGACGTGGACATAGGTAGACGAATCAAAGTGGGCCAATTACGTTGTCTAGGCCATGTCATCAGAATGGATGAGCCAGCGCGAAATATTTTTGATAACGTACCCGATGGAAGCAGGAAAATAGGACGGCCAAGACTCCGCTGGAAAGACCAGGCAGAAGAATCCCTCCGTATCCTTGGTGTTACCAACTGGCGAGAAAAGGGGAAGGATAGAGCCAATTTGAAGAATATGTTGAAATTTGTTTAATTTGTTTGTTTAATTAATATGTGTAGGACGTCTGACGTCATGAGGTTATAATATAGTCCATAAAAGTAAAGTAAGTGAAAATATACTTTTGAAATTACCTAGTGTAAATCGTAGGCCTTGCTGAGTAAATCACTTTTAAATTTTCAGAATTTTTAATGCACCCTCAAAATCTGAAGTTATCGCCAAAAAAAACTTTTTTCAACACTTCACGGCCCAAAATATAATTAATTAAATCAGTTTAAAACCGATTTTCAAATCTTGAACGGTTTTAGCAAAATGAATAGTTATGCATTTTAAATGTATATATATGTTTATACTTTTATTAAGCCCATGTGAAATCGAAATTATTTCAAATTGTAAATTTTTTTTTCCAAATTTGGTGCTGTTATTTTGTAATACAGTTTTTGAAACCCTATTTTTCGTTTTTATATGGGAAATTACGTATATGTATGAGTAAAACAAGTCCCTGTTTTGTGGAATCGGTTAAAAATCAATCTCAGTAAGATGGCACGTTTTAAATTTAATGTAATTCTTTTTTGTTCAAGTGGCAACTCTGAAATTTGGCAACTGTCACATATGTTTATTCCGTTTATTAAAAATGAAGCGCTTTACGAAAGAACTACTCGGTATAATTGTGAAAACTTGGTTATGTATAGTAAGACTCCAGTGTGTCATCGTACTGGTCGGTCTCTTGAAAACATTACTGCTGTACACGAGAGTGTCGCCGAAAACCCTAAACCATCAATTTGGCATCGTTGTCAACAACTTCAAATTTCAGGAAGCACTACACGCGAATTTTTACAAAAGACCTCCACCCTCATGCGTACATAATTCAGCTTACTCAGGAGCACAAACCAGCAGACCATGGACAGCGCCGTCCAAAAATGTGTGTTTTTATTTTAAAATGAAAAGCCGCAATCTTACCGTAGACACCCTTAGTTACACCTCAAACCCGATTTTTTGAGCCGATGAGTTTTGTTTCTCAATCATATTTTGACTTATCAATGATATAGTACCCATATCAGGCCATATTGACGCATTTTCGTCGAGGTACCGTATTTTGACCCACCAACATACAATGACGTCATTGAGCACATCTGCAATGTTATAACTTCTTGGAAGCGTACATACTTCAGTTAAGAATGGTTTCCCAGTTCATTTAATTCATTTTTTTTAAAAAAAAATTAAATTGCACTTTTTTCGAAATCTGACATTTTTCAAACTTGAATTTGGAATCCTTAGACTAAAATCAAGTACAACTACCTTTTCAGTTTTGATATTTGTAAAAAATTTTGGAACGAAGTTCCTTATCGCACGTTGCGGGATGGGGGCTAAATGAAAAATTTTTAAACAACTTTTTTTAACTACTTTATTACAACCCATTATTATCAACGATATTGAGTACTTTTGGTTTGGTTTGGGTTAAAGGGAAGTTTTCTAGATGGTTTTCTAGATAGAACCTGTGTATTACATATTGTAGTTTTTAACCCAATAAAAAGCAAACTTAGAAAAGCCAAAGTGCAAGACTGGCAAATCCATGAAACACAACCCTCAGCATGGAATTACATTTGGCAGCACTCTTACACTCGTACTTTGGGTTTGTTTCCAGACTAACATATTTCTTGTTTAATGGGAAATTTTCTAGGTGGAGCCTGTTTATTACATATTGTAGTTTGAACCGAATAAAAAGAAAATTTAGAAAAGCCAAAGTGAAAGAAGTTTAAAAAAATAACATCTTAAAGAAGTAAAGAAGATTAAAAAAGTAAAGTTTCTAAAAAAAAGTACCTTTTCTTAAAAAAAATTAATTTTTTAAATAAGTACAATCTCTGAAAAAAGTACAACATCTTACAACAAATTGCCTTTTCTTAAAAAACTAAATTTTTTTTAAAGAATAACTTTTTTGTAAAACAAAATAACTTTTCGCGACATAAGTACCTGCTCTTAAAATTCTATCTGTTCTTTCGTAAAAAAAAGCTTTTCTTCAAAAAAAAAATACCTTCTCTTACAAAAAATACCTTTTCTTACAAAAATTCCTTCTCTTAAAAATAGAGTACCACCTTTTCTTTTGTTTTCTTGAGATAAGTAGCCTTCCTGAAAATAAGTAAATTTTCATAAAAAATAACCATCCTAAAAAGAGTACCACTTCTTTAAAAAGTACCTGTTCTTAAAAAAGGATTTTTTGTAAAAACAAATTCATACACTTAGCCTTTTTCTTAGCTTAGTGACGGCGACACTTTCGAGTATTAAGCCATGAAAAAGCTTCTCAAAGTACCGTTCGGAACCGGTGAAAAACTGTAGGACCCAATCAGTGAGTGTAAAACTAGAACGCGCACAGCTTACTGGTTTGTGGGAAACTCTCCCTAATCCTTTCACGGGATGTAACGGGAAACCATTATTTTTTATTTTAACAAAAGAAGTACCTCTCATTCTCATCAAAGAAAGGACCTTTTCGGGAGAATGTAATACATATTCGTACAAAAGGGGCCTAAAAAAATACTTCTTTTTTAAAAAATACATTTAATAAATAAAAAATGTCTTAACAAAAGCTTATCATTTTACAAGATCCAATTAAATTACAGTATTTTTCAACAGGCGCCTTAGGTGTGTTGGAACTAACTAGTACATAATATATAGCGATAGGAACTTCGTTCCAACCGGGTGTCCCTGACACCTCGTGAAATTTGTTCTTCTATTTTTTGTTCATTTGGCAGTTTGATTTTCCTACATAGAAAATTATTTCTAAAAACTTGCACATTTACCCGTCATCAAAAGTGATCTCAAGTATAGAATATAAATCGAAGCACCCTATTATATGGTTATATATAAAAGCTATGTAGTACATGTATATTACACATACATGTGAAAGTATCTGTGTTAAGTAAATAAAACACATGCATACATGTATACAACTTTAATTTGTATGTTTTAATTTGTGATTTCGTGATTTTTTCACCGCCACTGTTATTTTATGTGAAAAGTTATTCGCCGGGTGAGAGCACTTTACGATATGTAATGGTGTTATAAGTTCTAGATATTGATTGGGACCAGGTCAAACAGTCTTCTCATGTAAAGTAAATAAACCGACTGATAAACACTACATCGATTTTATTTCTGAGAAATATTTCCATAACAATTGCTCAGATTATGTAGTAGATCGTGACAATAATAAACAATTCCGGAATTATGGTTCTTATGTTATCACATAATCGTAGCTTAATCGAAACTATAGGCTCGTTGTTTTCTTCTAGGATATGCGTTGTCCCATACAATTTAAAAAGAGTATACGTCACTGTCGATAATTTTAACCTATAAGTCGAGCAGCTTGAATCCTCGGTAGGTCGCATGTTTATTTAATTTAATGTTTAGTTGTCAATAATATTTGTAATCATTCTATTTTTTTAATTTTGCAGAAAATTAATCATTTTAAAAAAGTTATAAAGGACGAGAAATGATTAAACTCTAATTTATTTTTGTGCCTTCTCTGACTATTTGACGTTCTAACTATTTGTAGGTACAAGCTGGGGCAGAAGTAATTACCCTATTGAAAAACCCTATAACTTTTGCAAATGGCGCTAAATGTCAATTCGGTTTTGACATTTGTGAAGTAAACAAACGCAGAATACAAATCGATATAGAATGAATCGGTTTACTTCGCAAGAACAAGGAATAATTGTTTCCATTTTTTGAGCAAAAATTCGTCGGTTGTGTTGGCACAGCGTAGATTCCGTCGCAGATTTCCCGGCCGTCCGATACCAACTGGACAAACACTGCGGCGTTGGGCCACACACCTTGAAGAGACTGGGACAACACGAGATCTCTGGCCGGGGCCGGTGAATATCGTTCTGCTGAGAATATTGTTCTCCTGAGAATATAGCTGCTGTTGCCCAAAATGTCGAAGAGGAGCCCGGAACATGGACCAGACGACGTACCACGCAATTGGGCATTACCTTGCGGTCCCTACGCAGAATTTTGGTGAAAGATTTAAAGATGTTCCTTTACAAAGTGCAGACAGTGAATCAGCTGTTAGGTGTTGGCCGAAAAGTGCGTGTAACCTACGCTCAAGCCACCCTGAGGCTCAACGAAGAGGTGGACGATTGTTCAACGAAAATTATCATGAGCGACGAGGCTCATTTATATCTTAGCGGTTACGTGAATAAACAAAATAATCGTTTCCTTGGCACCGAAAATCCGTGTATCACCCAGGAAGAACCATTACACCCGCTCAAAGTTACTGCGTCGTATGCTGTGTACGCCGGAGGAGTCATCGGATCATTTTTTTTGAGAACGTCGCGGGCCATGCGACGACTGGGGACGGCGCGCAGTACAGAGCCAACATTACCGAACTTTGTCTTCCTCAATTGGACAAATTGGGACTGTAGAATATCGTCGCCTAAAATGCAAAAGCCTGTAACTACACTTTTTAGTTTTTGACAGGAGAAGGAATAAACGTTATAAAAAGTTGTTAAAAACCATAAACCATTTATTTGTTTTTCAGAAACAAATCCGTCTTTGTTTTCTGAACTTGAATCTAAAATTTGGATTTTAAGTTTTAGGTAATCTCTAATTTATAACGTTTATTCCTTCTCCTGTAAAAGACTAAAAAGTGTAGTTACGGCCTTTAGCATTTTAGGTGACGATATGTGGTCCCAACAGGACGGTCGAACGGTCCACAACCGAAATTGTGAAGCCAGCATTGCCGGGTCGCTTAATCTTTCATTTTGTTGATTTGCACTGGCCGGCCAGATCACCCGATTTAACCGTTCCAACTTCTTTTTAAGGGGTTTTTTCAATGGCCAGATTTACGCCAAAAAGCCTCATACTCTTGAAGCCCTTAAGCAGAATATTTGCCGGGAATGCGAGAACCTCTCGCCCAAAGTTATCGCAACAGTGATGGAAAATGCCATATAACGAGCCCGTATGGTCATCAACTCTGGGGGCGGCCACTTGACCGATATCACTTTCTCAACTTGATGGAACAAATTCTAATGGATTAAGTAAACCAAAGGTTTTCATTTAAAAAAAATCAATGAGTTTTCGAACTCATGGGCGATATGTTAACGCCTTTTTGTTACACGGTACGTGTTCGATTTCTATGAACATATTAGTAAATGTTACATTGGAAAATAAAAAAAGAATAGTTTTTGTGTTAAAGGTTCTTTTGCTATTGCACTTTCTTTTTTCTTACATTTGCTTTAACATTAGATGTAATATTGTAAGATAAATAACGCAACATTTAGCTCACAAAAATAATTTTTTTTTGTTTTGTCATAAACAGAGCGACGACAAAAAGTATTGAATAGTATAGAGAACATATTGCACTCGTTTTCCACACTTATGTAGAGAATCTGAGTAGAAGAGCATAAACGAGTCTTATTCTCGTTGTAGAATATTTCACTATAAATGACCCACTTCGACAATGTTATTACATAAAACAAAACCAAAAGCATAAACGTTTAAAAAAGGATCAATGTTTCACATCAAAATAATGAATGGACCAAGTTATGACAAAAAGAGGGTATCACATTTTGAGTCATTCGCCAGATGTCTGATGTCACCAGTGCTTTTGAGTCATACAATTCGTTCCATAAGTTCTTGTTAAAGTCACATAAAAATTCATAGTTGGCAACACTTACAGTTTTCTTCTGAAAGTCATTTAAATCTACATCCAGTGTTGTAACTTCAATTGGATGATACAACAATGCTTATTATTTCATCATGTACTTGTGTGCGTAAGCAAGTATATGACAAGCAAAAGAACCAAGGATCATATCAATATATATTTGTTAGAGCGAGATAACGCTAATGGCATGCAGATTGGTGAATATCATTATATGTGTTGTCTGCTTGCCATGGGTGTGATTTCTTTCACTTCTTTTCTACCGGTGACAAAGAAATAAAAAGAAGCTAAACAAAATATAATTAAACCGACAGTGTTTTAATTATTTCGGAGGCAGGGTTTAATCTTCCCAATAGTACTCTATACTATTCAATACTTTTGGCTACGATGACCTGGTACTCTGTTCGCTGCCGCTACATCAATACCATCACACTTATTTTCAGGCAGAGACTATTATTGTACAACAATCACATATGTGGTATTAACGCTGTGTGTTGTTTGCATGTGTTCACTTTACTAGATTGCCCTACCCGTGCCTATAGATGTTAAAACATCAAAAACTGTTCGGCATGGAGTGAAACTATGGGTCCTACTCAGTATAAAACTAGTAAGCGCACAGCTCACAGGTTGTGTACCATACTTTTTTTTGGTACAAATACGTTGTGTGGCAGCGTGTCAGAGGACAGGGGTCCATTTCTATACGGGAAGTACAAAAATGCTTGCGAAAATGTTGTTAGTTTTTAATTACAAAGTAGGTAGCTTGTGAATTACTGAAGATATCCTGTCGATCAATCCGAAATCCGCTCTACTTTTGGGTGAGAGGTAAACAAAATGGGCGTCGCAAGGTTGTCCGGTTTTTAGTTACAAGGTAGATTTTGACAGTACATTGTCCGGCACCAAATTTCATTAATATCGGTTGTGGTCAACGTGAGGTAGCGCATCAATCCATTGGAGAGCCGCCCATTTTTTGTATGGGATGCACGAGATTGGGTGTGAAAAATCACCTATGTTCCACAGCGGTGTGGCGTTTACATATTACCTGATACCAAATTATCTTGGGAGTTATCTTGGCGACCAACCAACCGCCCACGCAACTTTTGTATGGGGGACCAACCAATCGCCCACGCAACTTTTGTATGGGAGGCACCAAACACCAAACAAATCTACATTTTGGTCACAAATACATATACTTTATCATAACCTATTAGTCATTGTGTCCCAAACATGTTATATTGAATATCAAACACAATATGTTTGGACACACGTATACTAGATATATTTGCGACAAGCTACAAACACGTCATCTTTGCATCCAAACATCAAAAAATGGCAGATTTTCAGCGTGCAGAACGTTCGTTGTCACAATGCCAAAACTAAGTCTGGGCATATAATAGTCCCGAGCACAATTTCATTTTGATGGGATATGTTTTGCGCCTGTTATCGTGTTGGCCATCCAATCCAGCCAACCACACGCTGAAAAAAACAGCCAGCACCATACTGTAGGAACCATGTAAATGTTTGCAAACATTGTTTTCATGAACTGATGATCAGCTGCTTTTGGTTACTTTGATGTCTGTCACGTTTTAATTTTCAGCAGTTTTTAACAAACAAAGCCACACTTGGGTGAAAAAAAACATATATTATGACCCATTAATCATTGTGTACTGAACATGAAATATTGAATAGTAAACACCATGTGTTTGGACACAAGTATACTGAATTTGTGATAAGCTACAAACACATTATATTTGCATCCAAACAAAAAAAAACTGATTTTTCAGACAGAGACAGACGATCGTAACTCAATCATTTTAAGAAGCTTTAAATTTAATTTCGGTCAAAGATACTAGGGGCCTAATATAACTCGTTCTGAGTGTTGAATGTTTTTCCCTTCGAGTGGGGGACCATTTAATTGAGCTTGGGTTAGCTGTGAAGTTGGTGTAGGAGGTCAGAATTTTGAAACTGCGGAGTTGGTGTCGGTGTTGGAGTGGAAGTTTTCAGCATTTTAGGAAAACTCTGTCCTCCCTGCTAAAGAGAATGTTGAATGTTTCCCTTAAATATTCCTATTAAAATTTCCCAAATCTTTTAAATGAATGGAAATTTGTTTCGTTTCTCATTGTAGCAAGCTTTTGAATGTCGGTTATGACCTTAAGTAATTAACGAGCCGGTTCTGTACGATATTATTTCACTTCCAGCTGTTTTCCACCATGTTTTTATGCAGTTTTGCTATAATATACAAATGTATGTATGAAAATATCGATTTTTTTTACTCTCTTGTTTGTATGAATTGCGGAAGGAAATATTTACGATTATTGATAATGGGAAAACATATCATAATTGAACACACTCATATGTATCACACGCTGTAGAAAGAGAAGCACTAAAAAAAAGAGAGGGGGAATAAAAACTAAATGCGAAACAATAAAATGTGTTGCTGATAAAACAAAAAAATTATTTTAAACAATACCAAAGGACTCATGCAAATATTTACAATCTATAATTTGTATTTGCCACAATTTCTGATGGCAGTGGAAATGTGCAAGAGTTTATCAATCAATCACAAATGTTCAAAAATGTACAAACAACTCAACAAGACACAATCTGCGTTTTAAGGGATATTTGTTATAAAATCCATCCATACCTAGCGGAAATTCATAACCAGTCATATCTAGACTGCTTATATAAAGGTATTTGCGATTAGGATACCGAGTATCCTGTCGAAGATACACAAAATTGTATACTACTTCACCGACAATCATTCATAAGCTTGAGCCCTGGGCAAAATAAGGATTAAAATTCCAATGATATAAATTTTGCATATCAGTTTGTAAACTGTTTCAAATAGACTTTAAGAACTTCTCTTGAAATCCTTTTTAAATATTGATGAATAACTGTGAATTCATCAAACAATTTTTAATGTGTCGCATCAATAATTTATATACTATTTTATTTTTATATTCCTGTTGTCTTCTTTTGACCCATTCAAATTGCTTATTGGTATTTTTATGGATCAAGTTATAAATCAAACAGGAAATCCTTTGAAAATTTGTCATAAAACAATGCACATAGATATACAGGCATCCTCAGTGTATTATATTAAATAGAGAATACAAAAGACATGTATTTAACAGTGTGAAACTTTAAAAGTTTTGGCAAACAGAAATTTCAAAGTTACAAAACTTTCAGTTCATTGAAAAATTATAGTTATACCCTCAAACAAACAAAAAACGCCGCCAGAAATCTGGTCTGCATTGTATATTTCAAAATACCCAATTTAAAGAATGTAAATTTTAGACTACATTACGGAACAAACCCGCCTTTACTTTGAGGGCGTATCAAAATCAGAGTGGCTTTTGACTTTCCCGTGTTTAAAATGCAATACTGCTACCGTTAGTTACCACACGCTAAAAAATCTGTACTTTTTTGTTGTTTGTATGCAAATATAACGTGATTGTATTTGTTCCAAATTATAGTACACTTGTGTCCAAACACATTGTGTTTGCTATTCAATATGACATGTTGGAGACACAATGATTAATATGGTACAATATATGTTTTCGTGACCCAACTATGGGGTTGTTTGTAGAAAACTGATGAAAAAAAAGCGTGACAGACAACAAAGCAACAAAAAAATCCAATGCGTGTTCGAACTCACGGTCGATGTGTTAACACCTTCATGTTACACGGTACCTGTTCGATTTCTATGAACACATTAGTAAACGTTACATTGGAAAATAAAAAACACGGCGTTCAATCATAAAATGACGTTACATTTAAATAATATTAATACTTAAAATTATCTAAAGGCCAGTGCAAGTACATGTGTTATTATTTTCTTCCTTATACTTCTTGTTTTATTCCCACCAAAAACAGAGAATGCAAAGCAATGGACACATGACCATACATAGATAGTTACATTCGTACGAACGCTACACAAGTTCACACAATTTTCGTTGCTCTCTTGCTATCTGATTTTTATATACGCATAACCACGGCATTTTTCTCTTTGCTCTGAGAGTGCTCCGCACCCACACAAGACAACTCTATTCGCTGCCGCTACATCAGTGTGTTTTTTTCGCAGTCTGACAATCTGTGTTTCGCAGTCGGACAAATCTGTGTTCTATATAGGGGTGGGTCAGCCTTATCATTTAGGGGTATGCAAAATAGATGTTGGGCGATTCTGAGAACTACCCGATATTCACACAAAATTTCATACAAATCGGTCCAGCCGTTTCGGAGGAGTTTAATGCCAAACAATCCGTGATCGCAGTCGGACAAACTGTATTTGGATGTGTTCACTTTGTGAGTTTAGTCCCTATCCGCGCCTTTAGATGTTAACACATTAATAAGAAATATGAGAAAATGTTTTAATTTATTCACACTGCGCTAATTAGATGCCACAAACTTTGCCAGCTGCACTTTTCTGCAACAAACAACTATGAAGAAGCAAAATCAAAATAAAACTCAAAACCAACCATCTGACTATTGACTCAATTACCTGTTCGAATTGCATTACATGTGGGACATTTTCCGTGAAGTGCCAAACATACTATTTCTGAAAAACGAGTTACGTTTTTCAACAGTAAAGTAGACGACATCTATGACAGGTATTTTCAACTGGACGTTTTTCCTGCTTTCCTGTGAACTTGCAAATATTGCTGTCGCACATATTTCAACGGATTTATGCTGTGGTCCAAAGGTAATTTAATTTATCTATTTAATTTACACCACGATAGTAATATTTTTTAATTTGCGCTGTAGGTCAACGAAAATCAATACAGTTTGTGAATTCCTATGCGCTGGCTAGACCCAGGTGAACATAACAACACCACTTGCTCCGTATGTCTAAATACCGACATATTACATTTGAATAGGTATAGGCCAAAGTGTTTTAGGTATAAATCTGTACGATTGGTCTTGCTCCCTGTACGAAATTCTGCTGAACTGCCACCTCCTGAGCTACATTCTGGAAGTTCTAATCACCATCTTGATATCACTACCTTTTTTTGACTTTTTTGACAATTTTTTCTTTCTTTGCTGCAACAACTTACTTGTTGTTCCTGCAACAATTTTATTTAATTTTAATTTTGTAGAAAAATGGGTTGAAAATTAAAAAAAAAGTAAAGGCATGAGTTTTAAACTAGTGATATTGGGTTTATCTCTTACTTTTTATAGTTTATATTTATTATTTATTTATTTTGGGGGTTTGTCAAAATTTTTAGTTGACGAAACAATTTCGTTATTGTAACGAAACTAATTTTTATGATGTTATAGAGAGAGAAGCCGTCGAAACAATGAGCTAGCGTAAAAAAGAGGCCAGCAAGTGAAAATGGTGAGCGTGAGTGCTGGGTCACGTTTACATTTTAAATCCGTTCAATTGCAACAATCTAAAGTGGTAGAAATAGATATTTCTCCGCCGGAATAATTTACATAAACTGACTAATTAGTTGTTATACTTAGTAATAATCTTTTATTGTGAAAACTAAATTGTGTCAATTTATGTGTTCGCTGTGATCGTTTGTTCAACTTGGGAATCTATAAATCAAAAAGATAAATAAACAGAATGCAAGGAGCAACACGACAGCAAAGAAAGTGACGCATCGATAGCAGAAAAACTACACCGAAATATGGAACTGAACTTTTGTGTGTGTGTATGCGAGGTCGGTACAAGCCGCAACAAACAGTTCGTGTTTTTGTGTTTTAATCATACTTCGGTCGCGCCTGTTTCGTTGTGTTGGCATTTGGATTCAGAAAAAAACGAAAGAAATAAATACATTTGTTCGGCAGTCGAAGTCAATGAAAAGGTAGAAGTCAAAGAAACAAAGTGTTTCAATTACGACGAACAAAAAAAATGACAATTCAGCGTAAAGTTAAATGAATCCAATCGAAATTTTAACATATTAAATAAATAAAAGAGCAGTTGAAGAAAATGCTCGCAGAGCGATCACTGGCTTAATAACGGACAGATTTCGCGCTACAATTGAATAACAAAACCCTCAACACAACAACAATTGCATGCTTTAACAGAACAATGATGTGGTTCTATATTAAGGGAGTAGAGCATGGAGGAGTAGAGCATGGAGGAGTAGAGCTTATGTTCATGGTAAGTACAGACATAGATATGTACATATCTTAAATAGAAATCTTAACAATAAATTCCTCGTATCTGTTTTTAATTGCAGGACCTGAATATAACGGCCACAATAACGATCAACCCCTCGACTGCCACAATCTTCTCCAGACGAGTGTTTCAACATGGAATGAATATAATATATTTAGCAAATAGATTTTCGAAAACAAAAATTCAAAAAATTGTTACCGAAACACCCGCAATGTAATACGAACAGTATATTTATGTACAATTGTCAATAAATAATTTCAAACACACTTCAAAACATGCATTGTAGTAATGAAACAAATTCATTACAACAATGACTCAAATTCGTTGCACTAATGAAACAAATTCCTAGCAGCAATGAACAAATTCATTGCATCAATAAAGCAAATTCCTTGCAAGAACGATACCAACTCATTGCAACAATGAAACAAATTCATTGTAACAACGAAACAAATTCGTTGCAATAATAACGCAAATTCATTGCAGCAACAACCATACTTTCACCACAGTAACGAACAAATTGCAGTTGATGAACACATTTTCATAGCAGGAATGAAACGTTACGTTAGCTCACTTTCGATGACAAAAGTTGTTGGGGTGATGAACATTTCCGCGTGACGATGCTTTTCCGTTCAGTGTATATTATTCCTAATTTAAAAATTAATTCAATAAATTTTTCCATTTAAATTTGTCCAATATATGTTATGATTTAAAGCACAAGCAAATTGTTCATTCTATGATTCAATGCTGCTTTCGACAATGAAGTGTAAATATAAAATAAACAATTGACTGATTCCACAAATAGCAATGTTGTGAAAAGCCATTGCTTGGCTTGATTGCGTAAACGAAAACAGGGCCTGTTCGGAAATGCATCAGCTGAAGCAGATGTTTGTTTGTTGCGAATTTTGTTTGCCTACTAAAAACACCTGCAATATTGTCAGATGTTGCATCTGCGCATCAGATGCAGAGCAGAGAAGCATTTCCGAACAGTCCCATAAACTGAGCAGATGAATTAAGCAATAGCTTTTCTTTCTCTTTTTCACATTTGCTCTGTGATCTTGCTTGGTTGTTAACACCAAGTCATGTAAGTATTGGACACGATGGTTCTAAATGTTAGAAAGCGATGCACTTTGTTCCCTTTTTTTAGTAGAGTAAGATATCTCAGAGTTCCTTCAAAAGTTCCTTAAAAATTTGCCGAAGAATTTCCGTAACATTTTTCATTCTGCAAGTAAACTGAACAGTTTCGTGAAATCAATAGCAATGTTCCGCATCCAATTGTGTGCTAAAGTAAATTTCAAAAACTTTCACAATATCACACCTCATAATTTATTGAGGTCTTTGTCCTTTATTTTTCTATGGATAATTCGTTACACAGAAATACAGGAAGTCAAAAGGATGCTAAAACATGAAATTACCGGAAATACTCAAATCAAGACAGTAATATGAATACGAATATTTGATTTTTCATTCTAAGGTGAAAGGTATGAAATGGAAGGTGGAAAAAAGGTGAGCATTCAGAGAAAAATCAAATTGTAAGGGATTGCAATTATTGCAAAACATTTTACAATTGCCTACGCAAGAGTGACCCACATAAATAATTCTTTATTCTGGAAAGATTTTCTTCATAAATAGTTTGAAATCCTTCATAAATTCTATGAAATTCCGAAGCAATATTCAGTCAATGAAACATTCTATAGGATCTGTAGAATATTTTCATAGATTTTAGAATAGGAATCTAAGAAACCTGTTCATAATATCTGTCAAAATATATTCCTAAGTTCAGTGATATGAAATCTGTGAAATCATCGCATATCATCTATGAAACTGCAATGAAACGAAATTTGTTCATAATATCTATGAAATATTTTCATTGGCTTTATGATACCAGGCATGGAACTATTAAAAAGCTCATGGTATCTGTAAGGAAAACTTTAGTGCAACGAGGTTTAGAGTTTGAGTTTGAGAGTTATTCAAATATAATCCTGCCATCCAAGTACAACACGGATCTTCTAAAGTTTGTCATTTTCATAATGGAGCATATTTTATGAATGAATTCCCAAGTATTTTATGGAAGTATTTTAAAATAACTGCGAAATTAATGAAAATCATCGTAAGAGTAATCATTGAAGAGTAATGACTGTTTTTAGTTAGGAATTTTCATAGATACTACGAAGAAAATTTATTCTGTGTAGGAAATGACTAATATTCCAACAATTCCCAGATTGGGCCAACGTATGAAAAATGTTACCTGGTTCGTTTCATAAAATGAAGCAGGAGAAGTATCATCCTTCGATCACTTCTTACCAGAGGAAGGTCACATCTATTTTTCCACGTTTCTATGCCTTCCACATATATATGTCCTCTAGTTGCATAGGTCTCAAATCCTTTGGAACCTCACAGTAACCACAGGGTTTAATTGCAGCGATGGGCCATAGTAGAGCTGTTTTGTGAGTCTTGTAAAGGATGTCAAAGAACATTCAATGAAGACACCATACTGCCCCCCCTTTTCCAAAATTTTCCTCGATCATCTCATGCATACCTCATACGTAGCTCAGATGATTTTACAAATATCCCTGTTTGGTCCCAATTTTTCTCGGAACTTATTCTCATCGAGGAGGTTTTCAAGAAATAAAACTAAATTATATTACGTTAATAACACCCGTCCGAAAGGTAGCAGCTTAAAATCGTTACAACGTAGTCAACCATTAGCATGACCGTACAATTACACAGAGCAACACGAAAAAAAATAACTATAGACGGACACAACTACGTGATGAAAGACCCAAAAGAAAAAGACCCGTGTCTCCCAGTTTTGCCCAAAGTCATGGACTTTTTTTTATGGGCCCCAAACATTTGGGGCATCGGTGGAATTTTTGCAAAAAAGTGATAATTTTTGCAAAAAAGCGATCATTTTGTCAGGCTCATATCTTGCAATTCGTTCGGAGTTTTGATTTACTGTCTGAGGGAAAGTTGTAGCTCTTGTCATAAAGAATAAAAATTGTGAATGTATAGCATCAAAAAAACATATAGAATCAAAAAAACTTCACCTTCAAGGTCAAAATCGCAAAAAACTTTAAAAAATTCGATTTTTTACCTTTATTCCACTGTTCAGGTCCATAGGTAGCAAACCGTTCAATATTCAAGGAAACAATCAAATACAAAGATGTACCTCAGATCTCAATAAACCACTTTCTCGAACATATGAACTTAGTAAGAATGATTCA
Organism: Phaonia tiefii; assembly: GCA_963931995.1. Lineage (NCBI taxonomy): Eukaryota > Metazoa > Arthropoda > Insecta > Diptera > Muscidae > Phaonia > Phaonia tiefii. The sequence goes on from OZ008368.1 coordinate 290,845,601, forward strand.
TATATTATGTGCTGCGTCCCTTGTTGCGTGTCCTGAGCTTACTGCTTTGACTGTGCTGCTGCGGTCGGTGAGATAGCATAGTATCTCAATGTTTATAACAAGAGCTACAACTTTCCCTCAGAGAGTAAATCAAAACTCCGAACGAATTGCAAGATATGAGCCTGACAAAATGATCGCTTTGTTGCAAAAATGACACCGAGGCCCCAAATCTTTGGGGCCCATAAAAAAGTCCATGACTTTGGGCAAAACTGGGAGACACTGGTCGTTTTTTGGTCTTTCCGTATTTTATTATATTTCCATGACTTAAAAAATTAAACACAGTGTTACCTTTATTAGCAAATCAGTATTCAGGTAAGCCAAAATTGTTGCACACATGTCAACGAAACTTCAATAAACGCTACCGCTACCACATGATCAACAATTTCAACAAAATCACTCCTTATGCGATATAATTGACGCTATGAATGTTTAAGTCGGACGTTAATCTTATGGGAGTTGTGTACGAAATGCCCACCGGGAGACGTGTCGCAGCAGAATTGAGCACCTTGTACCTCTACCAGGTATATTACTAGAGATGCTGCTGTTTCTCACTGATGCCGCGTTGGATCTCGGATTTGAAATCAGGAATTGTTTTTGGTTTATAACAGAGATTTCACAAAACCCCACAGAAAGGAATCCCACGTCGTTAAATCGTGGCCAGTTGACATCAGAATTTCTTGAGATGATTTGTAGGGCTAAACCAAAACAGAACGAGGCAACTTCAATTAGAATAGTTCGTTCTATAAATTGAACTTTCAAAAAACGTCTGCATCATTGCGTGTAAGTAGGAAAGCAATGTGTAAGTAGCGACAAACAATCACTCTGCACACAATCAATAAATGTCTTCGGTTAGTAACTTGTGTAAATACTAGATATCAGAACGTCACCATTCGGTTTAGCATGAAAAACGAATGAAACAAATGGTTTCTAGTAACCTCGTGTTGTTTATGTTAAACGATAGCTGTAGAATAAAATTTGCACGAAAGCGAACCGAATAGTTCGATACCTCTTCGCATAGTTTTGGTCGGTTCGTTTGACCGCACACGCATTGCTATACATTTTCGAAAATCGAATGTATCATTACGAATATATGAATACCAAACGAGCACAATATAACCCTTTATGTGTTATATTTCACTCGGTCGAGTTAAGGTGATTTGGAATGAAACAATGAAATGTAAAGTGAGTTTGCGAATAGTTATGTTTGTGTGTGCGATTTTTATGTGTGTTATGTGTGTTATTTGTGCAGTTAGTGTCTATTTGTGATTCAGTGAAGTGCGTGGGTTACAGTTATTTAAACAAGTATTTTACAACAGATATTGTAAAACAGAACTAAATGCTTTTTTAAGAATGGCTTTCTGTAATGGAAATAACATCACTAATTTAAAAATATCCAATTACCTTCATATGTTTTAGTTTTTTTTTTTGGTCTCCTGGAAAATATGAAATTTTGACTTATGAGGTTTTGGTATTTACATGTAACTATCGCACACATGTGTGTGTGTATATACAGACTTCACACATCCAACTGCAATACGAAGTCAGTTGATCAAATGCTAAGGTCTGAACGAAAACGACACGAAAACAGAGAATGCAAACAGAATGAGATAACCAAAATTGAGACCGAACGAAACAACGAGCATACAAAGTTTTGTCAATGAGTGTTTCATTTCATTTCGTTTGCTGCACAATGTGTTCGAGTTTGGTTTTCATTGGTACTGTTGTGTTCGGTTTTGCTCCGAATTGTATTCCCTACTTTGTATTTGACACGAACAAGTCAATACCAGTACTCACGAATACAGAGCAAATGTTATGAAGTGCTCGAAACTGAAGCGAATGCGATTAGAGCAGTTTAAGTGGCATTCACTCTGATGTCTAGTAAATACACACCGCAGTGGCTTAACGGACTAGACGCTGCTGAAGATGATGCTTCAAAAACATCGAAACGATCGTTCAGCGAATGTGAGTTCGAATCCCACCTGCAGCATTTACATTTTTTTCACTAACCGGAGAAAACATGATCTCTTATAGCCTTAAAGGAAATTACAACTTTAAACATAACGACATTTTTTTATTTTCTACCCGAATAATCCTACTCTATATCCTCACCGCCAATTCAGCAGGCCCTCTACCGTGGACCTTATTATAAGTAACTTATCATTTCAAATGACTGTTTTAACGCTAGGCTACGAGCTTCCGTCAGACCATGGCCCAATTATCAGTTCTATATCAGCCCGATTACAAAAAGACAATACGCCTAAATTTTCATACAAACACACTAATTGGAACGTATTTCGTGAATTTATCGAAAGAAGAATAGATATCTCAGTACAAAGCTACAGTGCCTGTGTATCTATCGACAAGGAAATTGACAAATTTATTAAACTCTTACACTCAGCAAGGAATTTGGCAACGCCTGTTCGTTACACTGCTAAATCCAATTCATTATCCCGTGATATTATACACTTAATCGGACAAAGAAAAAGATTCAATAGAAAACAATAGCGTTCCAGAGATACTTTTTATTATAATCTCTACAATCAGTGTACAAAGTTTCTTAGCGAATACATTGATAAGAAAATAAACACAATTAGAAATAATAAATGGTCGAAGCTCCTTGAAAACATGGCACCCGGGGACAAACGTTTCTGGAAAATTAGTCGTTCGTTACGATGTAAAGGAAAGAGGAATATTCCATATGTATTTGATGGTAGAACCAAAACAATTACTGATTTAGAGAAAGCTGAATTACTGGCAAACACATTTTACAAATCACACGAGATTACCTTAAGTTACTCCCACACGATAGATCGTGAAATATATAAGGCCGCTGCTTCTCTAAAATCAGAAGTTCCCTGCACCGCAAGAAGTAACATTCATTACTAACCAAGAAATGCATTTTATACTGTCACAACTGAAAACCTCGAAGGCACCTGGTCTTGATGACATTCCAAATATTCTTCTAAAAAAGCTTCCAGAAAAGGCTATTCAACTACTGGTTTTAATATTCAATAGCTGGATTCGGCTTAACTATTACCCTACGTCATTAAGAAAGGCAAAAGTAGTGCCCATTGCCAAACCAAACAAACCCCCTATCTACCCATCCAGCTATCGACCAATCAGTCTTCTAAGTAATCTAGGAAAACTCTTCAAAAAGCTAATTCACACCCGAATTCTCGATTTTGCATCCGAAATGAATATAATTTCTAACAATCAGTTTGGCTTCAAAAAATAGCGTAATACATCTCACCAAATTGGCCGTATTAAAAATAAAGTAATACGCAACAAAAGTCCAACGAAAATCTACGGGCCTAATAGTTTTGGATATAGAGAAGACCTTTGACACTGTCTGGCATGTCGGGCTTATATATAAAATGTTAGCAGCTAATATGCCCAAATATCTCTGCAAACTAATTTCCCAATATCTTGAGAACAGAGAGTTGCAATCAGCGTAAATAGAGACTTATCAACTTTTAAATCCTTACCTGCAGGACTCCCACAAGGATCTATATTATCACCTACCTTGTATTCAATATATACATCGGATTTCAAACCCCCTAGAGAGATTGACACAGCCTATTATGCAGACGACACTGCTCTTATATGTTCCAGCAAGGTGACATCTGCCCTCTTAAAGACAATGGAGCTCAGCCTCAATAGTTGCTACAAATAATACAACAAGTGGAGAATAAAAAAAGTGAAAGTGTTAAATTCGGCTGTGCCGAATCTTTGATACCCTCCACCTTAGTGTTAACCAGCAAAATATTAAATTTTAAAAAGGACCATTTTTAAGAAAATGTACTTTTTAAAAAAAAATAAAAATAAGTTACTTGTTCACAAATGCAATTATTTGTTCACAAATGCTCACAAATGCAGGATGCTCACGAATGCTCACAATGCTCACAATGCTCAAATGCTCACATGCTTAAGTACTTAAGAAGAAATCTACTTAAGATGAAATGTACTTGAGAAATTTACTTAAGAAATGTACTTAAGAAAGAAATGTACTTAAGAAATGTACTTAAGAAATGTACTTAATGAAATGTACTTAAGAAATGTACTTTGAAATGTACTTAATATACTTTGAAATGTACTTTGAAACGTACTTAAGAAATGTATTTTTTTTTAAGAAAATTTACTTTTTAAAAAAAAATAAACATAAGTTACTTGTTCACAAGTAAATAATTTTTTAAAAATAAAAAAGCATTTTTTAAAGAACTGTTAAAAAAAAACAAGCTGGGACGAGAGTTGAACCAACAACCCTCAGACTCCAACGCGCAACCCTTTACACATCAGGCCACAGCGACCTTAGATGAAGCGTGACAATTCATATAAATGTATGAACACATGAAAGTACATCTAAACATTCTAAAGTACTTACCTATTATAAAGAACAACAAAGATTTTCAACATGGAAATTCACCACACGGCAAAAGGAGTAGTTTAGTATAAAACTACAAAAATTAATGTGAAAATTTTATGAGTTTTTTTACGTTTCCAATCATAAAATTTTTTCCAATGGACCAATTTCGCTGATTTTCAATACCAAACTGCTCAGGAATACGTGGAACATTCTGGCCAAAAACCAAACCGCGTTATCGCCGATTGAAGTCGTGAGAATGTTTTCAACAGACGGACAGACGGACATGGCTATATCGACTCCGGTTGTTATAAGGATCAAGAATATATTTACTTTATGGGGTCGCAAAGCCTTATTTCTATATGTTACAATCAGAATGACAAACTGATATATACCCTCTATCACTTACAGTGGAGGGTATAATAAACAGCAACAAGACGCAGGCCATTATATTTCCCTTTAATAAATCCCCTAAGAGATTACCAAGTCGGCATCTAAATTTTCACGGAAATAATATAACCATTGTAAATGAAGTAACTTATCTTGGGGTAAACTTGGATAAGAAACTTATATTCCGAAAACATATTGAATCCGCTTGTCAAAAAGCAGTAAAAGCCTTTAGAGCATTATGGCCTTTTCTAAATCGAAGATCAACTCTTGGCTTAAGAAATAAAAATCTTATTTTTAAATGTGAAATTAGACCCACTTTATCTTACGCATCACCAATTTGGTATCGAGCTGCTAAAACTCATATTAAAAAGTTGCAAGTAATTCAAAATAAATGTCTAGAAATGATTTATAAAAAACCGTGTCGTTTGCCCACTTCACTACTACATGAAGAAACTGGATAGCAGCTATTCTTAGACTTTATTATGATGTTAAATGAAAAGCATTCCCAAAAAATTTTAACCTCTCGCTATTGCAAAATACGCGAGAGCCTGGACTTACTCTTATGAATTTAAAGATAGAACTGCAAATTATTCAAATTGAAAATATTGTATTAAAACTTTATTCAAGAATAATTTTAACTTAAACAATACTTTTCACCCTATTTTCGTACATTTTAATTAAATCACATATAGGTTTTTACTTCCTTTTTACCTATAATAAGATAAGAATTAACTTATTTATGTACTATTATCACGAACACAATTGCTGGAATATCTTTATGATAAAATCTCATTATTGTTAACTATTACTACCTGTAAAGTAGAAAATGCGATTTGAAATAATAAAACTTGAATTGAATTGAAAAAAAAACTAAAATTTGTTCTGGAAATCGTTGCTGCAATAAATCGATTGTTACATGCGCGGTGTGACAGGTGGGCCATCTTGCTGAAACCACATGTCAGACAGATCCATGCCGTCCAGTTGATGGCACAATAACTCAGTTATCATGTTTCTGTAAAGAATGGCGTTCACAGTCACAGCAATTTCGTCCACATCTTCAAAAAAGCAAGGCCCAATTACGCCGCCTGACCAAAAGCCGTACCAGACATTTGCTCGCTGTGGATGCATTTGTTTCCATTAATTGCATGAGGATTATCTGAGCCCCAAATTTAACAATTTTGTGTATTCACGAAGCCATTCAGATGGAAATGCGCTTCATAGGAGAAGATGAGAAGATTTTGTGAAAAATTTACATTGACTTCAATTTGCTCCATTACCCATTGAACAAATTTTTGTAATAAGTTGACACAATTATTCCATTTTTAATAATCGGAATAATGACATATGTGATAGCTGCCAAATTTCAGAGTTGCCAGTTGCACAAAAAAAAGAGTACATTAAATTTAAAAGGTGCAACTCCCTTTACAAACGAAATTTTTTTCGTTTATTAGCTACAAATAGGTTGATCTAAAATAAGGTAATTCCATATGCAGAGAGGTGCAGAACAGAGAATGTCGATAAGTACCATTTAGAATACACTTACAAGTATTATTCGCAAAACAAATACAAATACATACAAGTAATAGACGAAACGCATACAATACTCTACATATTTATGCCAACGATAACTTAAGTAGCTACAAGTGCTAACATTCGATGGGTAGTACATAAGTACAATTGCGAGTTAGGGTTGTTGTTGGGCGCTTGTTAAACGAAAGTAAACGAAAACACATGTGTGTGTTAGGTTATACAGAAGGATACAAAATCACTTGTGTGTGTTAGGTTATACAGAAGTATACAAAAACACTTGTGTCTGTTAGGTACTTAATACCCACTGGGTATGAGTAAAAAATTGGTTGCTGTGTAAAGGAACGCTGTTGTACGGTGAAATTATGTGGAAATATGTATGTATGTATGTATGTATATACATTTATAAAGTGTGGAAAAGTGAATAATAGAACTAGAAAATATTGAAAATTAGCGCACTGGTTTTTAATTAACATTTGAATATTGGGGCTTATGCAACAAGACCTGGCAATGCATTGTTTTGACGTAGTTTAGTGGACAACAAAAATTAATCTCATTCTGGTCCTCAAACAAAATAAAATTGAATTAAAAAATTATTATTTTCGATGGGTTTGGTATTAAGGACCATTCAAGCCATTCAACATTTCTCAGTTTCTCACTAAATCAACTACATTTTTCCGTTTCCACAGCACTTGCTGTATACTTATAAGTACTTATGTGTACCCATACTTATAACACGACTCTGTATACAAATTATGAAAAAATACTTCAGTACATGTGTGTACAATCTTCTTTAGATGTATTCTGGCGAAGAGAGCGAATAGGAGTGGATGTGTAGGGAAAATGTTCCTTATAAGTATAGAGTACACACATAAATTGTACAAAGCAAATATGTGGTGGTATGTATTCTGCGTGTTAAAAATTTGGGTACACACAAGTATGAAAATTCTGTGTACGTACTTGGGTATACTTTTGCAACGAGTACTTATTGCTATTCTCTGGTGCAGAATTCTACGATACACGCTTACATTCAATACAGAAAATTTACCGAAAAACTTTGGCAGACATAAGAATACATTTTTCAAAATTTAAATTTAGAGAATTAAATTTTTTTCAGAAAAATAAGGCACATATTAAATTTTAAAGTATTCGTGCAATATATGAAACTGATATGAGCACGACACAAAACGATATTTTAAAAGCACTCGTTACAGAAATTCCATACCATAATTTGGAATAGATAACAAATGTATACCCAATTTTGGTAGATGTCAGTTTGCACTTGTAGAAATTGTAGTCTTTTTAAATCAAGGATATGTGGGGAGTGTTTGTCCTTTGGCGGATTTGGACTGAACTGTGTTTCTTTTTCATGCTTGCTTTCCAAGACTACCTGTGCAAAATTTGATTAACCTAAGGTAAGGTTTCCCAGTTTTTGCCAACCCCAGTGAGAAATCACGTCACTGTGGCTATAAAGCACGTGGGTATAAAGCACATTCATCCCACTACCCTAAACGATATTCTCAAGCGTAGCTTATGGACTTTGAGCAAATGATCGGGAGAAATTTAATTATTTCAACTCCACCCAAGGCCGGGGTGTTTTATTACCACAAGGTACACATAGGCTATCTTGGAACTTATCACATTGAATGGGTATGAAATTAAGCTTGCAGAGTGTGCCACATATACGATACATATACGTGTTACGAGGGGCTAATAAAAGTTCGCTTAATAGAGTAGAAAAAACCAAACAAAAAATTTTTTCATTTTATATCTTTATTCTTCAACTCTTTGTATTTTTTCAATGTAATCGCCATTTATTTCGATACATATTTGAAGTCGATAAATCCACTTTAAAAAACAGTCTTCGAAATCATCAAATTTGCACCTTCTAGGCTCCATACCATGCTTTGTTGTTTGGTTTCAGGATCGTACTTGTAAAACCATGCTTCATCATCTGTTACAATTTTCAGAAAAGTGGAAGACTTTCCGTTTTTGAATTTGTCAAGAAAGTATTGAGCAAAACGCACACGTGCATCTTTTTGAGCTTCAGTTAAAATTCGTGATTTTTTCGTGTATTCAAGATTATTTTTTAAAATTCGCGATACAGCTATGGCATTCAAGCCTAGTTTTTCAGCAATCATTTCCTGGTTCAATCTTGGATCTTCTTCAGTTTTAGACTTCACTAGCGTTATACTTACATCATCAGTCGCAGAATTTGGACGGCCTTCTCGAGGTTTGTCCTCCACAGAAAAATGACCGGTGTGGAATCTCCGGAACCACTTTGAAATAGTCACAAGGGATGGCGCATACACTCCAAACGCTGTTTGGCATTCACTAAATATTTCCACAGGCTTGAGCTTACGCCGAAATCCAAAAAGAGTAGCAAACCGAAGTTCTTGCTGCATTGGCACAGGGATATCCACTGACACTCCTTCACCTATTTTACGTTTTCTTGTTTCCATTTTGACCGATCTTTCTGAAAATTAGAGTAATATATCGTACGATTATAACAAACAGTATGTAATTTTTGATTTATTACAAATTTTTTCCTGTAACAGCAAATAAGCGAACTTTTGTTAGCCCCTCCGTATATTGGACAGTAGACCGGGTCACGATAACAATTTTCCAAAGTCGAGGATAAATATTGAAGATCACCTCGAGACAACTTAAAAAAAGTTATATCTTTCCGAGCCCGTGAAAAACAGCCAAAATAGTTTTTCTATCGTAGTTTTTTTGTTTGTGATTCGATAGTAACATACAAGACATCGTTGCATTGGTATCGACGAGTACTACATTTGTCGTATAGATGTCGCTGACGTACGACATCATATTGTAATGAAGGCCTCATTTAATTCAGTTTCTACGCCCAAAATTTAAAAATTGTTTTTTCTACGATTAGAGACATTTAGAAACGAAGAATATTTAGCTTTTGATGTATATAGTTTTATTCAATAAACAAATTACGTATGGCAAGATGTATCTACAGCAGTGATGCCCACATACATATTATGGCTATGCGAATAATCGCCCAAGTGAAAATCGCCCAAAACGAAAAATGAACAATAACCCAAAATTTTTGGGTGTTTTTTCATTAGGAAAAAAGACCCAAAAAAGAGGTAAAATCGCCCAAAAATTTAAGTGATAAATCGCCCAAGACTGTAGCGAACAACCGCCCAATTAAGAAACAGCGTTTTGCTACCCATCACGCATGTTAGCGAATTTCAAAATTTGGGCTTGATTGATCTACAGCATTAATACAAATAATTTGTTATGTTGTTTGCATTATTCCAGCAAACTGTTGCATACTTTTTAGCGCTGTCAAAAAATTTTTTAAATAAAAATTATTGCATACATTTTAGGGCAAATTATTGCATACTTTTTAACGCTATCGAATTGTTTTTTAAATATTTTCCTGGGATAGTTAATTTGTAATCTAGTTACCATTAAAATCTTGGTTTAATTTTATTTCAAATAATTTTTTGCCTCGTGGTGATCTTTACAGTTTGCCCTCGACTTTGGAATTTTTTTTATATGGAGGTCGACCCGGTCTATTGAATAGCAAGCTTAGTTTCAGAATCAATATAGTGAAAATTGCACAAACGATTCTACTTCCTTCTAAAAAATGGTTCCCATTACACCCCATAGAGGACTGGAAAAGACGTCACTGATTGGAACCTACAGGTTTAAATGTGTTCCGAATGGTACTTTGAGAAAGTTTTTTATGGCTCGCCGTTACTATGTGAGGTGATGGTCGTTGAAAGTAATCTAAGGTGGTCAGTTCAAGGATCGAAAATATATTCTCCTAAACTAGAGGCACGCATATTACCACTGCACCACCAACGACCACACGATAGCCCAATGAATTTTCAATATATAGGTTGCAAGAGGGTATTTAATCCGTGGATTGTTATCCGGGATGAGATTGGTAATGCTCAATCCGATTATCGTGTGGTTGTGGGTGAGTCATTCGGGTTGACTGTCCCATGCTCGGCGAAATTGTTAACAAGTCGCATTATGGTCCATCAGTTCGGAGGATTGCTGCCAAACGTGCGCCTATACTCTCTTTGGACCGAAACTACGGACTCCAGTGCGTGATAGTGGCGGACAATCCAAATTCTTGTTTCAGTGTCCTAGTTATCCATTTCTATTAAAACTACAAGTGAATCTGCAAAATACAGGAAAATTAAACAGATTCATTAAATAGAAAAAGTTTATTAAATTTTTTTTGGTAGTAGCCCACAATAACAGGTTGTCAAAAGCTGAGAAAACAAAACATATGGCCTTCTGCACGGCAAAAAATAAAAGTATGTATTTAGTATAATTGTTTTTTATTGAATTAAAGTTAATATGTACATTATTATTTAGGAAATTTGAGCGCACCGCAAAGACACAGCCGTAATTCCATATTGCCTTCCTCAAGGAATATCTACAGATGCTAGGCGGAAAGAATACACCTGCGCATCGGCCGCGGTAAGTAGAAGTAGGAATTTACTTTAGCAATAACTCTCTGATCTACACCAAAATTTCAAAAGCTTCTGCGCTGAATTGAAAAATATTTTTCCCCCACTCGATCTGTCCAACTTCTTGAGATAAGAAAGCTTAAGTACATAATCGCCCATATCTCGGGTATTTATAATCTGATCTGGTTAAAATGGGTATCATTAGAAAGGTATTTCTTAATTCTATGAATCAGTGTATAAAAGTATATATTTTTATTAACCCATTGGGAGCTAATTTAAAAAGGATTTGTTTACCTTACCTTCCTGATAAAAATTTATGTTTCTCAAAAAGTGCCCTATTATGCTCATTTTATGCCAGGCTCTGATAATAGGCAAGACGTCAACCTATTTGCAGGGTATAATATTCACCAATATCCCTTCAAAGACCGGACATATTTACATACAAAGTGCGTACAAAAAACAAGTCCTTTCTTCTTTCTGCTCAATTTCTATAGCACAAAGCAACAAATGTCTTTCCTGCATTTAATTATGCCCTCTTGTCGTTTTGGTACAAACTACACTGAACGGAAAACCATCGTCACACGGATGAAAATGTTTATCACCCCAACAACTTTTGTTATCGAAAGTGAGCTAACGTAACGATTCATTTCCGCTATGAAAATGTGTTCATTAACTACAAATTGTTCGTTACTCTGGTGAAAGTGTGGTTGTTGCTGCAAAGAAATTTGTTTAGTATTGCAACGAATTTGTTTCGTTACTGCTATGAATTTGTTTCATTGTTGCAATAAATAAGTATCGTTCTTCTAAGGAATTTGCTTCATCGCTGCAATGAATTTGTTCATTGCAGTTTGAATTTGTTGTATTGGTGCAACGAATTTGAGTAATTCTTGAAATGAATTTGTTACATTACTACAATGATTTTGTTTCATTGCTGCAATGAGTGTTTTGAAGTGTGTTTAAAATTATTTATTGACAATTCTACATAAATACACTGTTAGTATTACATTGCAGCTGTTTTGATAACAATTTTTTGAATTTTTGTTTCGAAAATGGTCTCAATTTGCTAAATAGATTATATTCATTGCATGTTGAAACACTCGACGGGAGTAGATTGTGGTAGTCGAGGGGTTGAGTGTTATTGTGGCCGTCGTATTCAGGTCCTGCAATTAAAACCAAATATCAGGAATTTATTATTAATATTCCTTATTAATACTTCATGCAATTGGGGTTGTATTAAGGGTTCTGATATTCAATTGTAGCGCCAAGTCTCCCCGTCATTAAGAAGCCAGTGATCGCTCTGCGAGCATTTTATTCAACTGCTCTTTTATTTATTTTAACAAAAGTTGTTAAAATTTCGATGGGATTAATTTGATTGTACGTTGAATTGTTATGTTTTATGTTCGTCGTACTTGTAACACTTTGTTTCTTTGACTTCTTAATTTTCATTGACTGCCAGCACAAATGTATGCATGTCCCAGCAAAAAAGAGTATACCAAGAAGTAGAATTTGCACCACAACTACTTGGTAAGATGTAGTGCTAATTTAGGTGCAGAAGTACTTCTTTTAATATGGCGTTGTCCAACGCAACACTACTACTTATTTGACTGTTTGGAAGAACAGTTTATGCTAACATTTTTTTTCTAAATTTCTTGTCATTTGAAACTTTGCAATAAGTTATGACTTTAAGGTACAACTTTAGCTCTTAACTTTTTAACCTTTTATATAACTAATTATTTTATTAATTGACCTTTCATTAGTACTCCAAATGCTTCTGTCAACAGGTGAAAAAGAAAGGAAATGAAAAGCGATTTGAATGAAAGTAAATACAAATTAAAAACAAGTAATATATTTAGGCATCTTTGCACTTGTCCACTATCCCTTTAGCTCTTTAATAAATTTGCATCATAATGGATGTGATGCAAATGTAGATTTTTCGGAGTTGTTTTTGATCAGAATCAAAATTGCATTAAAAATGCGCATTCTGTTGCAGAAGATGTACAAAAATAATAACTTCTACTAGAACTACTTCATTTTATTTTTGCTGGGGTGTTTCGTTGTTTTTCCGAATCCAAATACATACCAACACAACGAAACAGGCGAGACCGAATTGTGATCAAAACACAAAAACAAGAATTAGTCTGTTTTAAAAATGTATTTAAATTATTCCACCGAAGAAATACGTCTACCAATTTCGGTCGTTTCAATGCAACTGATTTACGATGTGTACGTGACCCAGCACTCACGCTCACTATTTTCTCTTGCTGGCCTCTTTTTTACTCTAACTCATTTTTTCGACTGCTTCTCTCTCTCTATACCGTCATACAAGTTAGTTTCGTTACAATAACGAGATTGTTTCGTGAACTAAAAATGTTGACAAACCTTCAAAACAAATAAATAATAAATATAAACTATAAAAAGTAAGAGATAAACCAAATATCAGTAGGTTAAAACTCATGCCTTTACTTTTTTTAATTTTCAAACCATTTTTCTACAAAATTTAAATTAAATTAAATTGTTGCAGGAACGAAAACTAAGTTGTTGCAGCAGCGAAATGAAAAATTGTCAAAGAAGTTAAGTATGAAATTTTTCGTTGGACCGACTACCAAATTGTCGGATATACGACACTTTTCACTATAACAACGTAAAAACATTAACGGAAATCTTTCATCAATGCGACGACGCGTTTTTCTTTCCGTGTATATTATTTATTTTTCCCCGTACGGACTTTTAGTGTTTACTTGTAGAATTTATAAACTGTTTTTGTATCAACTTTCCGGCAATCAAGACAGCTATCCCTTTGGAAGGTAACAGTTTTTGATTCTTTTGTCACCCAAAAAATGTATCAGAATACCGATTTGTGACAATTGTCAGATTGCTGTTAAATAGTAACCGTGATAAGATATAGTAATAAAATTTCACATGATTAGAGCAGAGGTATTTTACAGATCATGTGGAAAATTTTTGATTCTTACAGGCCTATTCTGGCAGGGAAAAAATTTTCCACATCAACTGTATATCTTATTCCGTTCAAATCTGGCAGAATTCATTCCAAAAAAAATTATTTGGAACCACTGTGCGTTGTGTGACGTAGCCGTATTCAAAGCCAACGAATACCTTCACACATATGTGTGTGCATATGATGAATTTATCTTGGGCATAGCAGACAAATTTTCAAAATATTTCGGAACAATGCAAATTTGCAGAATCCTGATTGAGGTGGTCAGATAAATAGTGCGTTATTCAGGTAAAACAAGCAACAGGGAATTCGCAAAAGATTTCATGCACAAAGCAGCATTTGAGAGTTGGTCATCTCTGCGATAATTATTAAAATTCAATTTTAAATAGAAAATCGCTTTGGTTCGTGAGTTTCTGTTTTGTTTTTCGGTTAAATTATAATTAAATATGACTATGCAAGCGGAAAATATTGTATGTGGAGCGTGAAACGATTAGAAAATTGCTTTGAGTTTTGAATAAATTATATGGATAAACGTAGCTTGAAATGTTTTACGTCGTATGTTGTTCGATTAGTTTCAGTTTTTCTTTTTGTTCCAAAATCTTTCAAAGTTTTGATATTAGTGCAAAAAAAAATAGAATAGGCAAATTAATATGGATGTATGTGAATATTAAGGGTTTAAAGGATTTGGGTTGTATTTAAAATATTTACAATGCATATGAGTCAATACAAAAACACAAGACATAAGTTTAAATCAATTGCACCGTTTAAACTTTTTGAAGCTGGAAAAAATTAAGGAGGAACTCGAAAATTTACTTGGCCAGCATTTCTTCACTGTTCACTGTTACTGTGTTTATACTGCTGCAATCGCACATCTGACGTTTTCGCTCATATTACGAATGTTAACTCTCAGGACGAATTTAAAAATATTGCTTAGAGCCTGTTTATAAGAGGGGACATGTCGCAGGGACACGAGATATGGGACACAAGTATGTTGACAAGGGGTATAGAGAAGCAAGAGAGGTCGCCAGTGTCGCACGAAATGAGAATATAGGGGACACTTTAACATTTGTGCTTACATCTTTCGTACTATTCGCCAAGGATGAGAAATACTAGTATGGAAAAGTACTAAATGGGTATTTTCGGCCTAAGTTGGTACTTTTTGATATATTTACAACTTCTGCAAAAAATTGAGGTTTTTTAAATTGAAATGAATTGAATATAATGGAATTCATGTTGCGTTAAAAAAATTATTTTTATACGACCTTATATTTTCGGATACGCTTTGCTAAAGGCAAACAGAGAATGCATTTGTAATTCGTTTTGTATTATTCGAATGAACATAGGGCTATATATTGTGTTACTTACAAAAGTACTACATTTAGTACTCTTCCCATCCTGTTCTTGTAATGTTACGAATGTGTGGATATGAAATTCAAACTTATGTGCATATGTACATGTATGCATATGCATATGTATGTACGTACGAGTTTATGTGATTTTGTATTATTCTATTAATTTGGTATTATTCTATAAATAGGAAGTTTCTTCATATTTAACATTGTGTCACCAAAAATCGATAATTCTTTGTTTGTATTATTCAATATGTACAAGTTAATGTGATTTAACATAAACTTTTTGTTTATGGTACCTTGGGAAATCGAAAAGTTCATTTTGGTCCATTAAAAAGTACAAATGTGCAAAAGTACAACACTGGGCCGATCAAACGTCAAAATGTCGCTTAAGAGTAGCAAAAGAGTGTCGCTTCATGTAAACACACCAGGAAACACGAAGCGACAGCAAAAGAAAATACAAGCTCGCAGCGACATGTCCCCCCGTACAAACTGGCTCTTATTCTCTAATATATATTTGTGGATTCCTTATTTCTGTGGTCACAAATCATAACAGCCTAAGTCGATTTTAAAATTTTTCAGGGAGAGCGGTTTAAAGTTTAATATCTTTACTGGAAATCAGGAGTCGGAGGACTTTGTTACAGATAACAAGGAAACGAATTCTTTTACTTACTTCTTAACAAAAAAAAAGAGTTGCTTATTTAAGCACAGTGACTTCTCTCGTGTTAGGCTGGTATGGTTTGTGACCACAGATTTTTGTGGCAAAAGAAACAGAATGCGACCGCAAAGCAAAAATTAATTTTTCAGAATTTTGATTAATTTCGTTTCGAACTATGTACACACTAGACATCTGCAAGCGCAAGAAAGAACAAATACCAAGCAGGACCGATTTATTTCAATTCAAGCAATGCCGAGGAAAATGCACAACACAAAAATATACTACCGAAATTCATAAGTATGTGGGTAAAATACATGCTAAGAGAGCGAAGAGCTTGCTAGTCCAAATATGAAACGAATAAAGTGCTTCGTGTAGTTTTACACGTGCTCTATACACGATACTGTTGCCATCACTAAGCGAGGTGACCACCATCGAAAGAAATGTAAAGCGGTCAAAGCGGTCAAAACTTGATTGAAAGATCACATTTATTTCGTATTGCTGTGGCTTCAACTAAATATTTCAGTTCTTGCAACCAAAACTGAATTACAAATCAATTGATATGCACAACAACAAAATTCCAAAATTTTCTTTTTGATTGATTACGATATGTTTGCCTAAAATACACGATTTGACAAAGTTTCAAACCCCTAAGTTCAAAATCAACGATTTTATTAAAAGGATGGATTGTTTTTTTCGTTCTTTCTTTCTTTGGACTGTGTTTTACCATTCCACCACCGACCACCACGATTTGTTGTGTTCTTTTTACCGATACTACGCAAATTGAAATCGTCCAAAATGTAAACACTGAGACAGTTAGAAAATGGATCAACACAGTTTTCTGACACTTGACACAAATATGTAGTTTACATGTTAAGAAGAGAATCGGGAAGTCTGCTGCGTTCAGTTTGTTGGCCATTTGAATTTTATAAGGGAATAAGCCCAAATCTTTGTGCATAATTGACTGAAATGACTGTCTGCTTATACCTATTTGAGCAGATAAGCTTCTTGTCGAAACTCTTGGATTTTTTTGTATGGCACCAGCTACAGCAGGGACTGTTTCGTCCATCCAAACTGAACGGTTTCGATTGTAAGGTCTTCTTTTGACTGTCCCATGCCCGGTAAAATTTTTAACAAGTCGCATTATGGTCCATCTGCTTGGAGGATTGCCGCCAAACGTTCGCCTATACTCTCTTTGGACCGAAATTACGGACTCTAGTGCGTAATAGCGGCGGACAATCCAAATTCTCGTTTCAGTGTCCGAGTCATCCATTTTTGTTAAATCTGAAAATCAATCTGCTAAATTAAAAAAAATTAACCAGATTCATAAAATTGGAAAATGGTTATTAAATTTTTGTTTGGTAACGGCTTTCATCAGCCACCCTAAACTTCGTCATACAAACACTTTTTTTTTATATTTTCGATCAAAAAATGGGCACGAAATACGAATCCTGGTTATAAATAATAATAATTTTGTTTATATCTAAATATATATTTATATTTAAAATACACAATTTTAATAAAAATATATTTTTTTAAATTTTTTCTATAAAATTCGTAATGGGTTAAAGCATCATCAAATGGTTGTGACAGCCGTCAAATTCAAAAGTAATTAGTTGAGCACACGAATAAATTATTTGGTACAACCGAATTTGTTTTTACATTTTTCGTTCATCCAACTAATAAAATATTCACCACTACAGGATAATTTGATTGCTAGAACTAAAACTTGATTGAAAGATCACATTTATTTCGTATTGCTGTGGCTTCAACTAAATATTTCAGTTCTTGCAACCAAAACTGAATTACAAATCAATTGATATGCACAACAACAAAATTCCAAAATTTTCTTTCTGATTGATTACGATATGTTTGCCTAAAATAAACGATTTGACAAAGTTTCAAACCCCTAAGTTCAAAATCAACGATTTTATTAAAAGGATGGACTGTTTGTTTCTTTCTTTCTTTCTTTGGACTGTTTTTTTTATAAAATTTCTATGTCCCTATACCTACAATTGACTAAACTACATATCCCCACAAACTTTTAGACATATTCGATCCAAAATGGCAATTTTATTCACATAATTTCGATTGAATATCTAACTAGTTTTTGTCTCTCCTGTAAAGTGATGAAAATGTTGTTACGTCCTTTTGGATTTTAGGTGACGACATGCAAGTGTTATTTACAAAATTTCCCCAAAATTTGCAGACAAATTGAATACATGTTACATTATTGAGCAAAATCATTGCCAAAACTTGTGCCTTGTGCAGATACAATAAAAGTTTGGACGTTTTGCTTTAAAAGAACATAAGAACATAGTGTTCATTGAACGAGGTTTAAGTAAAATTCAAAAAAAGTCCGGAATGCCCGATTTTTTGGAGTGAATTCGACTTGCGCGACACCTAAACCTTTTCCGAAAAATCTGGTAAAAATCACAAAAATACTTTACCCTATAAGAGACACCATAAAAACTGAAAAAGAAAATTTGTTTGGTACACCCTACTCTACATATACAACATCTTAAAAACAGAATTGCCAGCAGTCAAACAAATTAAAAATTTCAAAAGCATTCTCGCATTTCTTTACAATAGGTATCCGATTCCCCAACCTGCAACCTAATGGAAATTCAAAAATTTTTCAATGATATAGCGTACAATGGTAAGTAATTCATCTGCATTTGTTTTAGATAAAGTAATTCAAATTAAAATCCAATGCAAATTAAAAAATCCCAACACTGATATCGAATCTTGCATTTCATTTGAAATTTGTTCAATCAATTTAAACATTGCTTACTTCCTTTCCCATTGCAAACCATGAAGGAATAGGGCAGCCTTTCTCACAATCATTGAGCTCTGCGCTTTCTACATTTAGACTCACTAATTAGAATCTTCACTTTTACACCGATTCCAAAGGGACTTCGAGAACCTTTTCTTGGATAAGTACACGATAGAGTCGCCCCCACAAAGCGAAATTAACGTCGCCGAAAGATTTTAAACATGATCAGTACGAGTATTGGACCCACATCCTCACGCACAAATATCTTACCAATATCTCGGTGTAACATTGTTGGGACTGATCACGAAGTACGAAAATTTGAAAGGGAACAAATGTATTTGAGAAATACGTACATTAGGGTGTACTGAAAAATTTTTTTTCGGAAGGAGCTGATTACGAAAACGTCAACATTTTTACATAAGGAACTTATTCTCCCCTACTGAAGGTTAATACTCAGCCGATTCATTTAAGTCCATATATCTGAATGATGAAACCACACCCAGAGAACTAATTGGTTGAAAAGACGTTGTAGCAACCGTAGATTCGGTTGGCCCAACCGAATTGATGTCGTCGCGAACGATTTTATTCCTCACAACTGAAATTTGGTTGAAGCACCATAGTTTCTTAGTTGATTCGGTTGTGACAACCGAATCTTGAATTATATTCGTTCTGTCAACCAAATTTTCCAAAATTTCGGTTGGTATAACCGAATTTTAAAATAATTCCTATACAACAACCGAAATTGCTACCAAATTCGGTTGGAGTAACCCAATGTGGAATCAAATCGGTTGTGAGAGCCGAATTTGACTCCAATTCCGATGTTACAAGCAAATTTGATATCAATTCGGTTGCAACGACAGAATTCGACATCAATTCGGTTGCTGTAACCGAATTTCTCATGAATTCTGTAGGTACAACCGAATTTCATTTTCAACTTGACGTTTAAAATTATAAAAACAAAAAATATATTAAAATAAGTTATAGAATATTTAACTGTTGTGACATCCTCTAAATTCGGGTACGGCTAATCCGGCTGTCTCTACCGAATTTTTCTGTGAGTGCAGGGAAAGAAAAGCTTGTAACATCACGCAATCGAATCCGGTGGCCATTTTCATCGACTAACGTTTAAAATAAATCAATAAATGGCTTCCCATTACATCCCATGAAGGGACCGGGGAGAACTTCTCACAATCACTGAGCTGTGCGCATTCCTGTTTCACACGGATTCCGAACGGAATTTTGAGAAGCTTTTTCATGGCTATATACTCGATAGTGTCGTCGTCACTATGCTAGGTGACCGCCGCCGAAAGAAATTTGAAGGTGGTCAGAACAGGGTTCGAACCCAGGATCTCATGTACACGAGCCGCGCACACTAACCATTGCACCACCGACGGCCACGACTAATGTTTAAGGGTAGATAAAGCCATTCTCAAATCTATATGTGCAAAACAAGTTCGCACATGCATAGGTTAGTTTCTAGCAGACACACAGTGATACAGCCGACAAATCTAGGTGGGCATTTGGAAAAAGTTAAAATAAAAAAAACCGAATGAAATATGTATTAGCCAGTGTGTTTTCATTACACCTAGTGTATTCAAAACCGTTAACCGTATGTCGGTTTTTTAATAATTGACATTTTCGAAGAACCGGTTATTCCAAGTCAATTTCCCGGGTTTTTCGGGTTTTCCACAACTGATATAACAACGCAGAATTACAACCCTAAATCGTCGTTTATGGCTCACTATGGTTCCCGACTCCATCAGACAAACACAAAAGACTTTGTCAACGCATTATTTCGCCGATTGTTTCTGACATAACTTGTCCAAGGCTATAGAAGTAACATCTGCCAATTCTGACTTAGACATAATTTCTGAAACTAATCACAACACAGGTACTCGTAATATGTTACTAACCGATGATTTTGCCTAATTGGGGAAGTCATATATTAGAACAGATAGGTTGAATATAATAAATAAAGGGTGGGCTATCTAAAAATTTGAAATTTGAACCACCTTTATTACGAAGCAGATGGTCAATTTGACATTTAAGAACAGATTATTAATTAAATGTTATAGCTTTACGAAATGGTCTCCTTTAACCCTGCTGTTAGATTAGGACCATTTGGTCCAAATTTTTTCTGTTTTCCCTTGTAACTTTGGAACGGTGATATATACTGACTAAATTTTTCTGCTAATGGGGTCTTTTAATAAAACAATGTTATGTGCGAAAATTAAATTTTCTAACTTTATTCAGGACTGAGAAAAATACAAAATGACGAATCTTAGATTAGAGGACCATTTGGTCAATAGTACATTTTTTCATTACCAAGCGAATGTAAATTCATGTCAAATATTTAGAAGATGTTTTTGATATGTCAAATACTTGCTTTAGAAATTATTGAACCAAAATAGTTACAAAGGATAAGATAAAATTATTATTTTGGATGAAAATTCCAGTATGGACCAAATGGTCCCTCAATCTAAGATTCGTAAGTTTTTTCATTACCAAGCGAATGTAAATTCATGTCAAATATTTAGAAGATGTTTTTGATATGTTAGCGGATGTTTTTGATATGTCAAATACTTGCTTTAGAAATTTTTGAACCAAAATAGTTACAAAGAATAAGATAAAATTATTATTTTGGATGAAAATTGCAGTATGGACCAAATGGTCCCTCAATCTAAGATTCGTAAGTTTTTTCTAATCTAACAGCAGGGTTAAGCTTGAGGAAAATTGGGAAATATTAAAAAGTTTCATCCAAAATTCTGAACCTCCAACTCAAACTGTAAGAAAACTACGAAATAAATGCGAAAGAAATAGAATTCCATCAACGCCGTTTGTGGACCAATTTGTGAAGTGAGTTTGTCAATCCGGGTCTTTATTGAACAAAAGAACTCGACTGCATCCTCGTTCAGTGGAATATATTGCCGCTATAACAAAGTCAGATCAACTCGCCACCGTTCGCAGCAATTGAATATAATTTTGAATATAAACCTCGGTTCGAAGGCTTATAAAGTCCTATTAGCCCAACAACTGAAGTTTCGTGGCCATCCAATGCCTTTTCGCTTCGCTGAATGGGTTTAAGATTGCTTGTCTGAAGGTGAGGGTGAGCATATTTACCGAAAACTCATATTTTCTGATGAAACTCATTTTCACCTCGGGAACTACGTTAACAAACAAACTTGTCGAATTTGGGTCCCGAAAAATCCACACGTCGTGAAGGAGAAGCCGATGCATCCACAATGAGTGACTGTATGGAACGGTTTTTGAAATGGCGGCATCAAAGGCCCATTTTTCTTCGAGAATGAGCAAGGAACCGATATTACCGACAATGGCGAGCGTTACCGTGCCATGCTCAGCGGATATTCCAAGAAGTTGAAGAAAATGACATAGACGAAATATGGTTTCAACAGAACGGCGCTGCGTGCCACACTGCCAAAGTTACAATCAATCATTTGCGCACTGTGTTCGAAAACCGCATTATCAGCCGAAACTCGGAGTCCATCGGCCGTCTCGCAACTGCGATTTGAACCCGTTCTATTATCTCTGAAGCGCTGTGAAAGATAAGTGTTAGGCAAACAATCTCGGGGCCATTAAGGCCTTACAACACGAAATAGAGGCCAAAGCAATCGACAATGTACTGAAAAACTGGGTTGGACGAATGAGGTGCTGTGTCTATATTTGTATTTTTAAAGCGAAATTAAATTCCAAATTTTAAATTGCCCGAACTTTAGTTTCCCGTTATATCCCATGAAGGCATAGGCTTACATTCTCTGGTTGGGACCTGCACATTTACACCGGCGGTATTTGGACAAGCTTTTTCATGGCTATGGACTCGGTACTCGATCTCAAAATTCAAAAAGGCTGACTTAAAAATAAACGATGTTTATAAAGGGCATAGTTTAATATTTTGTCATAAAAAGCGAAACCGGTTATTAACCGGTTCTACATCACGGTTTACCCAAAAACCGGTTTCGTCAAATTAAATCAAAATTAAATTAAATTAAATCAATAATTAAGAAAAAAATTATTCTTTCTATTCTGTTGTTCGACCTTTTCTTTATCAATAAATAATCAATATTCTTCGAGCTTGAGGTCAGATTTGCTGTTGTTGTATTTATTTTATTTTCCTCGATATTTCGCTACTCCTTTGTGTAGCATCATCAGGTGATATGAACAATATTTAACAATTAAAACAAAATAACAATTGTGAAAAAATTATGTCAATTTAAAAATGTTCAAACAAATTTTCCCCGCCTTTTTTTAAAATTTTTTGAAGTTACACAAACAAAAATAATGTTCGTAAAAAGTTCATACAAATTAACCCTTAAATTGTTCTACTTTTTACTAATTAAATGTCTGTAAATTTGGGCTACATTATCTGTATTTGTTTTATAGTTAATTCTTTTCAATGTTGGTGTAGTAATTATTTGTAGCATTTCTAAAATATAACGACGTTTATAATTGTTTTCTTTATTTAGAACCGCCGTGTCCTGAAAGTTTGGGTAATGATTTAAACTAGCACAATGGGATATTAATGCAGTTTTCTGTGTAGAACTGTGCCTGTATTTCTGATCTGATTTGTGTCCTGCAATTCGTGTCTTTAGTTTATTTTTTGTAGTCCCTACATATATTTCGTTGTCATTTCCTTTACATGGTATTTTATATACCATATTACACATATCATTATTCGTTATGCGCCGAAGAATATGACAACGAAGAGTACACAGGAAGGACCTGGTGGAAAAATACCTGCGAAAGCTTGATGTGACGAACTGGAGACAAAATGCGAAGAACCGAACCGGTTCGAAAGTAGCCAATAAGGTTGTAGGTTGGTTGTACCAAGAGTGAAATAAGGTGTTTATAAAACCGTTTTATCTGGAAAAAAATATCATACAAATAAGGCAAACAGATATGCATGATAAAAATTAATTACTTCAGCTTTGATAAAAGATTATTATCCTGCAAATTGGGAAATCACATGTTTCAATTGACCCAAAAAAACTTATTTTCTGTTACATTTGTCGCTGTGTCATTGTTGCTGAACATTAGTTAAGAATTGTTTCAGTGCATACGAAAAGTGTTTAAATATTTAAACACATTGTTATACAAATCTCGAATTCAGTATAAATCGATACGGTAAATCAGTAATCAGTACAAAAAAATATTCATAAGTCCTTTTTAGTATGTACTGCACTTTTAATCCTAAACCTTTTCTGAGCAGAGTTATTTGTATTTGTCGACAAATTAATCTGAACCTATAAATACAAAGTATGAATGTATATTTCTAACAAATTTACAAAATTTCATTTACTATTTGTAAATAGTTTTCATTTCTGATTTACTTCCAATTACTTATAAGAAAATAAATTTAAATTCATACATTTTTATGAACATCAAAACGATAGAAAACATTTATTGTGGTTGTAATTTCTAGATTTCTCCTCAAACAAACATACAGTATCATACTCGTCGTATTCATACATATATACAAATTTCAGCACATTCATATCCCTATCAATATTACTTAGTCGTCTCCTAGTACAACAACAGATACGAAAAGTGTTATAAAACAAGTCATATTTTATTCTTCTATTCTCTTGAGTACAATTTTGCAGTTTGTTTGTTAAAACTAAACATGTAAACTGTATCATATGCTGAGTATGGCAATAATAGTTGTATTTGGGTGAAAAAAACACAATAATATTTTAATATGAAAAAATGCATAGTGTAGTCATTGCAAACTTTATGGTCAATTTATATAAAATATACAAATATGTTTGGATTTAATTTATGTATGTATGTGTATGGCTTTGCACTGTACAACATCATTTGCCACATGGATGCAAGAGGATATACTGTTAAGGTCAGTGCAATGCATAAATCATGGAAGCTAAAAATAACTTATGCACATATGTGGTCATGTATTTATGATCTAAAAAATAACCAACGCATGATTTTGAAATGAGTTTACAGAATTTTCTGTGTTTAAAAACTATTGGTCAGCATTTGATAAGGCATTCATCTCAAAATTAAATCTAGCAGAGAGAAGAGAAAATCGTTTAAAATCATATTTTAAACATATTTTTGATGTGTTAGCATCTATAGGCGCGGGTAGGGCAATCTTTCAAAGTGAACACATGCAAACAATACACAGCGTTAGCATCACATACGTGGTTATTGTAATAAGTATGACGGTATTGATATAGCAGCAGCGAACAAACAAGCAGGTCATCGTCGCCCAAGAGTATTGAATAGTATAGAGAGCTCAAGGAACGAATTGTATGACTCAAAAGCACTGGCGAATGGTTCAAAACGTATTACTCTCTTTTTGTCATAACTTGGTACATTCATAATTTTGATGCGAAACATAGATGCCTTTTGAAACATTTATGCTTTTTGTATTGTTTTATGTAATAACATTTCCGAAATGGTGCATTTAGATTAAAATATTCTATAAAGAGAATAGACTCGTGTATGCTCTTTAACTCAAACTCTCTAGATGAGAGCGAGAAAAGAGTACAATAAGATCTCTATACTATGCAATACTTTTTGTCGTCGCTCTGTTTATAACAAAACAAAAACAATTATTTCAGTGAGCTACATAAATATTCCTTTATTTATTTTAACAATATTACATCTAATGTTGAAGCAGATGTAAGAAAAAAGAAAGTGCAATAGCAAAAGAGCCTTCAGGACAACAACTATTCTTTTTTTATTTTCCAATGTAACATTTACTAATGTGTTCATAGAAATTGAACAGGTGTTGACACATCGCCCGTGAGTTCGAACACTCATTTATTTGTTGATGTGTTAACATCTATAGCGGCGTATAGGGACTAAATCTATCAAATTCAAAATCTGCTAAAACCAGATTTTATGCTGCTGCTAAAACCATTCATTTGCAAGCGCATGGGCTTGCGCAGTTATGGTGACATCCTAATACGTCAGCTACTTCGTACAAAGTATGTGTGATGTTGTGTGTTTGGCTGTTTCGTTGCTGTTGATATGGCAAACATGTGGTTATGTGACACACATATACGACAGCTACTTCGGACAAAGTATGTGTGATGTAGTGTGTTAGGTTGTTTCGTTGTTGTTGCTATGGCCAAACAAAGCGAGTCATTTGATGTTAGGCATTGCCCGGTGTATACAAAAACAAGTAGAAACGGTGTTAAGTTCGGCCGGCCCTAAGCTTATATACTCTCCAGCATGACAATTTATACTCGCACTCTCCACTCTTCCCTTCCCTTAACAGTTTTTATTTTAGGTGCCCCTCCTACAACCACCACCCACACAAACACTCCACGACAGTATTGAGCACGAAAATAATGACACATGTGCTTGCACTGGGTCTTTAAATAATTGTAAGTATTAATATTATTTAAATGTAACGTCATCATATGATTGAACGCTGTTTTTTATTTTCCAATGTAACATTTAGGAATGTGTTCATAGAAATCGAACAGATACCGTGTAACAAAAAGGTGTTAACACATCGCCCGTGAGTTCGAACACTCATTGGATTTTTTTTTATATAAAATACCCAGCAAAAACATTGCTTCCAAGGAAGTAAAAAAAGTAATAGGAGATAGGAACCGGAATTAGTGAAAAACTGTATCAACACTAGTGAATTTAATATGCGCTTGGCTTTGGATGGAAAAACTTTTTTGTGTCGACCACTCTCTACTTTTTCACTAGTGCTCATAGTCATTAAAAAATTTAATTTTTTTTACCTACATTTTCATTAATACTAAACAAATAATGTTTTTCTATTGTTAAAGAAGCAATTGAAAAATACTTCTCGAAAGTGTTGATAAATTAAAACAAAAAACGCATTCAATGGTGCGGTTTAAAATAATTTAGTAGAAATTAACCTTGTAAACATAATGTATCTGTTTAATGTTGATAAATGGAAAGATTCTGTTGCAGTTTATGATTAACAATTGTAAGAATTTTTATTTGATCAGTCTTTAGAAAACAAATGTAGCATTCAATGCGAAATTTAAAAAAAAAGAACTTAAAGCATTGTCATAAAAGTAATAAATATTGAATTAAAAGATTAAAAATAGGTATTAGTAGCCAAATATTAATATGAACTTTACAAAATTCATAGTTCTTCAGGTTCACGATCATTACTTCCTTCATATGTCTTACTGTTTTTCTTATTCTCCTTGGACTTTTCTTTACACCAACAATTTTTAGCTAATCTAAGAGCATTTCTAATGTTATCTTTAAACGATTGTTTAGATGCATCTTTATCATAAGATCTCACTACAATATATAAAGTTTGTATAATGAAACTAGTAAATATTACGATATAATGAATACTTACAGTATGGTCCATATCATATCCTGTACGATTCATACCAAAGCGATGTATAGAACTTTTTCTATTTTTTTAGCTTTCTTCGTCGGCTTTATCAAATCGCAATGATATCAATAACTCTTGTCGATTAATTTTTTGGATTCCCATAAGAAAAACATGGAAATTCCTATAATTAAAAAAAAAACAATCGAAAATTTAGTAATTTATTCAAGATCTAAAAAATTTGCAATATATTCAAATAGCTCAGACGATGCACATTGTGATACAGCGAAATATACGGCACCGTTATCTGTCCACTTTTTCTGGTATATAACGTCGAGATAATAGTTTTATTCCCGAACGTAGTATCTTTACTTTTTGTACTATTTTTTAACTTGGAGAGAAATTTATTATTCAATGGCAAAATGACACAAATTTCTTTCAAAAATTTGGAAACATTACGTACGGGAACAAAGTTAATATAAAACCAGTACAAAAGTTTCAGTCGGTCATTCAAAAGCGACCATGTTCAATAGCAGATTAAATACCCACATTAGATAGTTTCCCTCTGAATATTTATATGCAAGGTACAAAAATTGGCATGGCAACTTGTTTTAAAAATTTTGATCAGTACCAAATTTTATTAAGAGATTATTGGAGATATCGAGTCGGCAAACTGGAAATACGCCCAACTTTTGCATGGGAGGTACGAAACTGGGCGTGGCACAATAGTCAGTTATTAGTTACATAGCTTTTAGCAAAATATTGCCTAGTACCGAATTTTATTGATATCGGTAGTAGTTTACGATAGTTATCGTGTCGATCAACCGGTCATCCGCCCAACTTTTATATGGGAGGTATTAGAATGGGCGTGGCAACACAGCTCATTTTCTGTAGGAGAGTTTTAGTTGACTAAATATTGACTAGTACAAACTTTCATAAATATTGGATCGTTTTGGCGGGACTTCTCGTGCCAAACCACTTTTGTATGGGAGGTACCACAATGGGCGTGGCAAAATCATCCTTGTCGCAAATGATTCACACGAATTATTGGATTGACAATCCAGACGAACGAACTGTTTTGTATGGGAGGTACCATTTTCTCCAGTTAAGTAGGCATTTACAGATTATTAACGGGTGTGGGAGTTGAAGCTAATCACATCTCCCAGAAGAAAGATTTGAAAGAATAATGATTTTGTGCTAAATGTGTCGATTTGTATGGGAGGTACCTGAAGGGTCGTGGTCAAAACGCCCATTTTAAATCCCAAACTTAGTATTGACAAATGATATTCACTGACAAAATTTCGCGGTGATCGATAAAGATTTACGGCAGTTATCGTGTTGACCAGCCAGCCAGTCAGACAGACGGACATGGCTCAAACGTCTTAAAAAGTCCTAAAACGAATTAGGACAAAGATACTAAAAGTCTAATACGGCTCCTTCTATGCGTTACATTTTTTTACGTATTCTTCAGTCCCTGATTTCAATAAATAATAATACTGTATACACCAAAAGATCCCAAGGCTAACCATAGCTTATACTTACAATTGACAAATGTGTGGTCCGCTAAATAATAGGGTTAATACGCAGAAGGCGCAAAGATTTGTTTCTAAACTTCCTAGCAAAAAATCCCAAAAAAAAAGTGAAATAAGTCCCAACAAAAAATTAACAAAATTCCATATAAATTGGGAATAATATCATTATGAAATAAATCCCAATGCGTTAGGACTTATGTCATAATTTCTAATTGGGAGTTATTTCATAATGAAATAACTTCTAAGTCGTATAACTCCCAACAAAATTATGTTGGGATTTATTTCATTTTTTTAACTAATTGGAATTTATTGCATTCCTGTTGGAATTTATTTCACTCCAAAGAAGCAAAACAACAATTCTAGACGAATTTTAATCGACGGCACTTTTTCAATTGTACCGCTTGGATGCTTTAAGCAACTTCTTTTGATTCATATTGAATATTATGAAAAGGTATGTATGTCAACCGGGAGGGGGGGGGCGGAGGCGCGACGCGGCGCGGCGCGGGTCCGGCGGCTAGATCGTAATTATTATTACGATTATGTATATGCTTACATATAATTATGAAATAAAAAGCGTTCTGTAAAAGGAAACCAAAAAAAATTGGGAGTTAATTCATTTTTGTTGGGCCTTATATCATTGGGAGTTAATTCATTTTTATTGGGTTTTATTTTTACATTTTGAAATAAGTCCCAGAAATTGGGACTTATTTCATTTTTGCCTTTGGGAGTTATTTAATTTTTTTCAGTTGCGCGTTATTTCATTCTTATTGGAATTTTTTTCATTGGGA
Source organism: Phaonia tiefii (assembly GCA_963931995.1). NCBI lineage: Eukaryota > Metazoa > Arthropoda > Insecta > Diptera > Muscidae > Phaonia > Phaonia tiefii. The sequence continues at coordinate 290,874,744 of OZ008368.1, forward strand.
GTTATTTCATTGGGAGTTATTTCATTTGGGAGTTATTGCACGGTACCTAAAAAGACTTATGTATGTTTTACAAATAACAAAATTGGCGGGTCTATTTTTTATAAATACACATGGTTTTTAATTATGGATCCTAATCAAATATTCAGATGCGGCAAATATTTAATAACAACTTTATTTCGTATGGCGACACCTTCGGAAGTGGAAAATATGGTTACACTCCATCTCCGGAAAGTATAATTTTAGCTGGAAACATTTTCATAACAACTTTTTGGAAATAGTTTAAAATGCATTCTTTGGAAGTAGATAAATCGTTTATACCTAATTTCTGGAACTAGAGCAAAACTGATTCCCATGGAAATACTTCCAATATTTTTTGCTGGGATAAGTCAAATAACTGAAAAACTTTTCACGATGTTTCCGGAATTAAAGCTACAGTGGTCAATATTTTGCCAGCAGAGATGCTAAATGAGGCTTGCGAGTCTTCCATTACAGTTGTTGGTTATTTACAACCTGTTTGTATTAGAGGTAGTATAAACTTCAAATACGTAAACTAACAAAAATTTATCCTAAAATAAATTCAAGCATTATTATAATTTTTGCGTTAAACATTGTGCGTTTCTTCTAAACCTTTTCGATTATTTACATAAAAGACGTGATATATTTAAATTCCTCAAACGAAGGTTTGTTATCTAACATGTATTTTATGAGCAACGGAATTTTTCGTTGCGATTGGTCTTGCCAGTCCATGGACAGCCCCACACATAATGATATTTTATTAAATTTTTCTACAAGTTATCCTTATCCACTCAAAATTGCTCTAATCTCACACTTATTAACTGTTACCTTGTGATTTTTTCATGGCCCCAATTTTGAGGGGGTGAACAAATCCAGTATCCTCCCATACCATTTGATGAGCACCAAAGGTTTTTTATTTTTTGTTGGTAAAAAATATCTATTATTCAAAATTACAAAAATTTTGATCTGCCCTCGTATGACTACTGTGTTCTAGTTTATGTAAAAGTGTTGAAAGTTTAAAGTTTGTTTGCAAAATGTTAGTTAATTTAAAAGAAATTTAATACTTGTAACAACGTGATGGTTAACTTCATGAATTTTTCCATTTGCAATATCCAGTTAAATTATGCAGCAACTTAAATTACAGAAAAGTTAGGTTTCAGATTTGCATTAATCCATATCTCTACAAAAGTGAAAAAAATATTCTCAGAAAATTTAATTATGCACAATAGGGATATGACTTTTTCAGTTTTTTTTCCCAAGGAATACAAATACATGGAAGTACGTTATCAGAATGCTAAATAAAAAAGTGTTCTCGGAATTTGGAATCTTATCACTTTTATCAATGTTCTATAAAATTCTCAATACAAAGTGTGGTTGACCCAAAACGAAATTGTTCTTGGCTTATTTACAAACATTTTTCTTTTAAATATCCCCAAAGAAAGAAGTCCAACGATGTCAAATCATAGAGTTCAAGATATTCTCAATATTCTCCTCACTACTGGTTGCAGTCACAGTTAAAGTCGGCTGAGGCAGCCGAATCAGCCATAACCGAACTTAAAGCTTTCACAACCACAATAGAGGTCATTACAGCAGAATCAGTGGATGTCTCAACTGAACTTGAGGTTGTCATAGCTGAATTGGAGGTTGAGCAACCGAATTAGAGGTTGTCAAACCCGCATTATAGGTTATTGCAACCGAATTATAGGTTGCCACAGCCGAATTTGAGGTTAGCACAGCCGAAGTAGAGGTTTTACACCCGAATTAGAGGTTGTCACAACCGAATTAGAAGCTGTCACACCTGAATTTGAAGTTGTCACGGCGGAAATAGAGGTTGTCACAATGAAACTAGACGTTGTCAAATTGAAACTAGAGGTTGTCACACACGAATTAGAGGTTGTCACAACCAAATTTGAGGCTGTCACAACCGAATTAGAGGTTGTCACAACCGTATTAGAAGCTGTCACACCTGAATTAGAAGTTATCACAACCGAATTAGAGGTTGGCGCAACCGAATTACAGCTTTATGCAGCCGAAATAGAGTCTATCGCAGCCGAATTAGAAGTTGTCACAGCCGAAATGGTGGTTGTTATAATAAAACTTAAGGTTGTCACAACTGAATTAGGGGTTGTCACAACCGAATTAGAGGTTGCTACAGCCGAATTAGGGGTTGTCACAACCGAATTAGAGGTTGCTACAGCCGAAGTGTCGAAGTGTTGGGACAACCGAATTGTTGTCCCAACTAAATTTAGATAGTGTCACAACTGAGTTTTTAAAATTGTTTCTACTAATATAGTGATGAATTATTTTCCCGTATTCTCATTGATAATTACAAAGGGACGGTTTAATTCATGTTTGTTTATCTTTAGGGTAACAATTTTACATCCACTTCCGACCGTTTTGGAAGTCCCGGCCATCAGGGTTACCCTCTGCAATTCTGACGTTTAGGATCTTTCTACCGACTTCTCCAACTACCGACTTCAAAAAATGTAACTGTTGACATCTTTTTATTTTTCTGATAAATGTGGGAATTTTCTGTACAATTGGGCGATTTAAAGCAGAAACAATAACTAAAATATTTTTGGCTACCTTTCCTAATCATCAGTCTCATTTTGGTTGCGGTTGTTAACAGACGTTATTTCGCATTATAGAATTTTTGCAACAAATTTCTATTTCAATTACAATACAAATCCCATAAGCATTGGTCACCGGTAGACCTGATAAACAAAGTCATAAACGACAACCATCAAAAAAAAGTCATAAAAGTGTTAGAAGCCATAAAATATATCAACAGTCTTACAGCATGCCTCCTGCTGCAAGTACTGGAGTTGAACTCATTATTGATGACGATGTAGAATTTTGCAACTAGCAAACAACAACAAACTTGAACAAAAGAAATGTACATATGTAAATCATCAATTGGAAATGATACAAAAGAATACGTGTTTCGAGTGATGACGGATCGAGGTCTAATAATAATAATAAGCTCTACAGACTGTTGAAGACGACAACAATCAACAACAATGGCACGCTGATAATGATGGGGATTCTATTAAACCTCCACCCTTCTTTATTCCCGGTGCAAACGATATCAATAAGATGATAGGGGACATTACACAGTTCTAGTATATCGAAAGATGATATCAATTATAAGTCACTAGGCAATGGTGAAGCTCTCTTGACGTAGCTGATAGCAATGATTTGAGTTCTCACCACACGCCAATCATTGTAAATTACAACACATCGCCCTGTTTTCGTCCAAAACCTGGAAAAATTATTTAAAAAAACACAGATATTGAATCCTTCAAATACTGGTTAAATAAAAACATCACCTTAAACTTGTCAATAAAAAGTCGGGTGGAATTAGATGATGCAGTCGAAATGTTTTCATCATTAATTCATGAAGCAGCAGTATTATATACTCCTGTTGACTGGGTTCATAATAAAAACGAAAATAGAGTAGAAACTACGGCGGAAATAAGATTTCTCATTCGCAGTAAAAGAAGACAAAGGCGAAACTGGAAATACAACAGAAATCCCATATACAAGCGTCAATTGAATCGTGCGGTGAAAGAACTCAAGGAGAAGCTAACTGATCTGAAGAATAAAAATACTGGAATGTACCTCAGCAAACTTGACCCCAATAAAAGAGGAGAGCACTGTCTTTATAATGTCAGAAAATATTTAAAGCGACCCTCCAAAAGGAATACTTCTATAAAGGATGAAAATGGCACCTGGTGTAGATCAGATAAAAGCAAGGCGGAAGCTTTTTCTAAACATCTGGAAACTGTGTTTACACCATTCTCTTCATCTAATGATGACGCTGATATAATGTCATTTCTGGAGTCTCCGTGTCAAATGGATGGGCCAATTAAACATGTTACTCAAAAAGAAGTAAGAGAAGAAATAGCCAAACTTGGTAAAGGCAAATCTGCTCGACATGACAAAATCCACACCGCTGTTGCGTAATTGCTGCCAGAAAAAGGAATTCTTGACGTTATTATTTAATTCGATTTTACGGCTTCAACATTTTCCAATGCAGTGGAAATGTGCTGAGGTTATAATGGTCCCTAAACCAAAGAAAGTAGAAAAAGTACCAAAGAAAGTAGAAAGTAGAAAACATCCTATAGGCCAATAAGTTTGTTGCCAACATTTTCAAAAATATTTGAAAGAGTTCTCCTAAAAAGAATGAAGCCAGTTCTTGAGAGTCTAAATATTATTCCTCAATACCAATTTGGATTTCGAAACGGGCATGAGACTCCCGAGCAATGCCATCGTATAATCACAGTTATTATAAAAGTCGAAAATAAAAAATACAGCTCTGCAGTATTTTTGGACATTAGTCAACCTTTTGATAGAGTTTGGCATTCAGGACTGTTGTATAAATTACAGTCTTTTCTCCCGTCTCCTCTTTTCTTTGTCTTGAAGTCATATTTGGCGGACAGAACATTTTACGTGAACATAAATCAAGAAACCTCTACGATTCACCATATACGTGCTGGGGTTCCACAAGGCAGTGTTTTGTGACCAACGCTTTATTAAATTTTTACGTCTGATATGCCAATTACACAAAACATAAGTATTGCTACATACGCCGATGATACTGCTTTGATAGCGTCAGATACGTCAAAAGTGGAGGCATCTCGTGTTGTGCAGGATGCTCTTAATAATATTCAAAACTGGTTGAATAAGTGAAGAATAACCATAAATGCGGAAAAATCAGCACATGTCACCTTTACCATGAGAAAAAAATATTGTCCTTCTGTTTTCCTAAATGGTGCTGAAATACCGAAAAGCACACACGTTAAGTACCTAGGTATGCAGTTGGTCTCACGTTTAACTTGGAAGCGTCATATAAAGGCTAAACGTGAACACTTTAATATAAAATTTAGACTGTTGGGACCTAAATCGCTGCTGAACCTGTGCAATAAATTGGTCATTTATAAAGCAATTTTAACCCGTTTGGAGTTACGGAATTCAATTATGGGGTACGGCTAGTAACTTCTATATTGAAATTTTGCAGCTTTAAGACTTATAACAAATGCCCCTTAGTATATAACAAACAAGGCAATACATAGTGATCTAGACATACCAACTGTTCGTGAAGAATTAACGCCAAATTCGGTCGTTGAATCCGACTTACAACCAATTTCCGTTGTTACGAACAAATTGTTACCTAATTCAAAAGTTGCAACCATATTGATGCCAAATTTGGTTGCTTCAAATGAACTTTCTACCAATTTTGGTTCTTGCATCCGAATTAATTACAAATTCGCTTATTTTAACAGAAATTGTAGAAATTTCGGATGACATAATGAATACAATTGAAAATTCAGTTGTCCAAACGCATGAGTTATGAGACGAGGTTGCATCAACCGAATTTCAGTTGTGGGGCCTAAACTCAGCCACTAAACTAAAGCAACCGCAATTCGGTGGCAACGTCCTAATTTCCGGTTCCTGCTACTTCTTTTCAAACTAAGGGTTGCTATTTCAATTTTGGGTCCAGGCAATACTAGTGTTGTAAGATGTAAACTGGAACTTCCATTGGAAAGTGTGATATTTTAAGCATAAACACACATAGAAAGTTTTCACTTACGAGCACTATTTTTATTTACAGTGTGTTGAAAAATTCATCTCGTCTAAAAAATGGTATTAACCTACGAAAATTTTCTTGCGTTGATTTTTTATGATTTTCGGCGTGGATTATCGAGACAAGAGTGTCTTAATCAACTTATTTCGACATTTGTTGATGAAGCACCATCAAAGTCCATTGTAAATCACTGGTACCAAGAGTTCAGGCTCAGACGCCGTTAGCTGCAGGATGAATTTTGTGAAGGTCGTCCAACTTCGGTAGTTTTGTCGCAAACCATCGATGCTATGCGTGAACTGATAAAGCAATACCGACATGTGATATACCGAGGGATTTAAGCATCCTTGGTTATTAGTATGACAAGCATCAATAAGATATTTCACGTTTATTTGGCGGCGAAAAAGAGTTGTTCTCGTTGGATCCCACAAATTTTGACGAATGTTCCAAAAAAGGCTTGTGTCGATTGGAGCAAAGAAATGCTGAAAAAATACAACCGCCGTAGCTCGAGTGAAGTGTATAACACCACCAGAGGTGACGAGTCATGGATGTGTATACATGAGCCCTAAACAAAACAGCAATCGACCGTATAGGTCTTTCAAGACGAGCTAAATCCAACAAAAGTTGTTCGTGGAGGAAGAACATCGAATCAAATGATTGCGTTTTTTTTTCTGTATTGCCCATCATGTGGCCTCAGTGCCTTCAGTGGAACGTAGGACAATCAATTCTGAGTGGTATACCATCATCTGTTTGTCAATAGTGTTCGAAGAAATAAGGAAAACCAACAACAGAAGGCACATCATTTTGCCTCAGGATGTGGCTATTCAAGCCTATTGAATTGATGTGCCATCTCCCTTAAAGCCCTGGTTTACCACCCAGTCACTTCTTTTTACTGCGTGGTCAACGTTTTTAGACTTCCGACGCAACTGTTGAAACGTTCAAAACCATATTGTGTGAAAGTATCTCAGTCGAAGTGGAGAAAGTGCTTCAAAACTTGATTCTAGCGCATATAAAAGTGTTTTTATTATTCACGCAGAATATTTTGAACAACAATAAATGCATTTCCAATGATAAATTATTGTTTTTTATTGCTGGACCCGAAATATAAATAGCAACCCTCTATTATTTCTCTGAGTGTGATTGTGGTCTATTCTAAATTTTGTCTAAAATTTGCGGATAGTATTGACAATAGTTGGCTCGGAAGTTCGATGGTGCACACTATACACTCCGTTAACATAGGATATATATGTAGAAATATATATATGTAGAAATTTTCAGCATACCACGAGTTTTTTCAAAATGTAAAAACGATGCCATCAAGTCTGTACTGTATTTATTAATTGACGAAAATACCAATTGCATAAGTTTAACTTAATAGCACTTTTACAAGTGTTTGCGCAAACGGTATCAAAAAGAGTGGTTTTTAACGTTAACTTAGATTAGCCTCACACCATTTAAAACAAATAAAACACAAATTTGATTTGTTGTTTTAACTAATTTCTTTTTTATTTAAATTCTAGTATTGTTTCACAGTATTTAATATTTTGTATTCCCCCCTTTGTTTAAAATAACGTCGTAAATTCGGGTTGTCATAGAATCGTAGAGAGACTATGTAATTTAACGAAATTTCAGACCAGGCAGATTTTATTGCATCCAGTAGCTCCTCCTTTGTAGAGAACTGCCTTCCCCCTTCATATACTTTGCGTGTTAGCCCTCCCCAAACGATTTCGATAATGTTCAGGTCCGGAGAATATGGTGGCCACGATAATATTTCAACGCCTTGATCCTGAATCCAGCTCTTTACTACACGAGCGGTATGGATGGGGGCGTTGTCGTGTTGGAAAATAAAAGGAAGGGGACCAAAAACTCCACAAACGCAGTTTGGAGTAAGTTTTTGTAATTCGTTCCCGTCATTCGCTCATTTACGAAAACTAAACTAATACGTTATAGCGCCCCATACCATTACGCCACCCTCTCTGCTATGGTGGCGACTTTAAAATTGTTCCTCCTTCCTGATATCGTGGAAATAGTAATTGTATCCATCGGGTCCATCGATACAAAAACGTTTCTCGTCGGAAAAAATTACTCGTTTCCAATCGTTCGTTTGAACACCTTCTTGAACTATCCACGTCATATGGTCTTTTGCAAATTGCAATCTCTGCTGCTTATGTGCGGCTTTCAAAGGCGGTTTTTTTTAAGTTTTCGACGGTTTAGGTACTCCGAGGATTTTATTATATTGTGAATCGTTGTTTTACTGACCGTGACTCCGGCAGCAGATCCAATTTTACTTAAACTCATAGCTGAATTCGAAGCCATTTGGAGAATTTTGCGTCTATCTCGAGGTGAAACCTTTTTGAATGTCTTGCGTTTGTACCGTGTTCCATATTCTGATGGATTTTTGAAATAGTTGTTTACAACTTTTGGGCTTCAACCAATTTTTCTAGCAATAGCGCGGTTAGAAAGCCCTTGATCGTGATACGCGTCAATTCTTGCGATTTGCGTGGAACTAAGCGACGGTTTTTTCCCCAATTTTTTATTTTTTTAACAAGAGCACTTTTGTCTGCCGCAATTAAACGTAATTTAATTCAAAGTCGCGTAACAATCAAAGAATAATTTAAAGTTCTGCCCTGAGGCTAATCTAAGTTAACACTGAAATAATCAAATTATTGCTGCTTCTTACGAAAACAATTATGAAAGTACCGTTCACTTTTAATGACCCACTTGGAATTTTTGTCAATATAACAACAGAGTACCCTCTTGCCAACGACATTAATACATATTTGCTGCTTATTAAGGAAACACCAAAATTTTTACTTTTCTTTAAAATTTTATGTGAGGCTATCCTATGTTTACGGAGGTATGTTACTTGAAGTGCACGAAAAACTTTTTTCACTGAACATAATTTGGTAATTTGGAGTAATAACTGAGTAATTTGGAGATGTTGCAGTGTAAGTCTTTTCATGATGAATTGTCAAACAATACTGAGTACAAATAATACGAAAGTAGGACACTAACCGAGCGAAATCTGTGGAAAAAAACAAATGAAAAAATCACAATTTATAGTGTCACAAAAAAGTCTTATCCCTAATGCACAAGCGTTATATTGAAATTTGCTGCAACTATCAGGATCGAATGAATTTGCTGTAATTTATTTATTTGTTGCGAAAGAAAAATCGATTAAATTGCTGATGTGCAACATTTATTTTGTCTAATTTGAAAACGAAAATTTAATTAAACAATGAATGTGTGGGCGACTGAGAGAGAGAGAGAGATAGAGGTGAGTGCAAACGCACAAATAGGACATCTGCAACTCTTTAGCAAATGAATAATCAATCAAATAGACGGCCAACGAGAATTGAAATTAAAACTAATACATTAGCATCAAATAGCAAAAATAACAATGACAATAACAGCTTTAATGGAACCAGCATTAGCACACACACATACACAGAATTGGATTTTGTGAAACAAACTACTGCACTAATATCCTGTTAATATCCTTAGGCTGATGAGAATGGCTGATTGCTGTTTGACAGTCAGATTCTTTATTGAGTTGCTGTATTTGTATATTGATTGCCTTGTTTGGCACACAACAATGAGCACTAATACTTTCCAAAGGTACTCGTATCATGGAGTCATTGTGTGAAAGTGTAATTGATGTAAATGTCACTAATTACATGTAATCACAAAGGTAGCCAGCCCTCTGTACTCCACATATCCTCCATACCTCTATCATCATTATTTCATTTACCACCCACTACATTGAAACGTTTTTTTTTTCATTTGTAATTTAAATTTTTTGCTGCTGGGATGTGATATACAATTTTAGTTTTCCCCCCCTCACAAGTGAAATTTATTTTTGCATTCTTTTTAACCCGACAATTTTCATGAATTCATGTGAACTGCATAAGTGATAGTTATTTACAAAAATTAAACAAAAATAAAATTGTCAGTAGCAACTAATATTGTTATTTGATAATTAATTCAAATGTTTACACTTGGTGGCTAAATTGCTTGTACGCGGAATTGTTATGGCCAGTGTTTCTTAAACGACTCTCCTGTACTTATGCTACTATTTCATATTGGTCCGCCAGAGGGTTTGGCTGTTTGGCTTAACGAACATTTATGCCAAAACAAAGTTAGGTCTACTTTCACAATGTCCGGTTGTGTTTTATCGTACCGATAACGTATCGGTTAGCAGAATTTAATTTTCTCAATGTATACGCCAAGTTTATTCGCCCGATAACGTTAACAGGAGGTCTAACGCCGGAGGATTTCTCGAAAAAAAAAATAATTCAGCCGTTCCTAAACGGCTAGTGCGATCAAGAGTGCTGTAGAAAGAGATATATAGAAATACCACACGAGAAGCATAGTGGGAGCCCAAATATGACTACCTCGGTTATCAAAGAAATTTGAACCGTTGTACAATTGGAACGAAGTTCCTTACCGCATTTTATATTGGGTACTTTTGGTTTGGTTTGGTTTACAGGGAAATTTTCTAGGTGGAGCCTGTGTATTACATATTATAGTTTTGAACCCAATAAAAAGCCAAAGTGCAAGACTGGCAAATCCATGAAATACAACCCTGAGCATGGAATTACATTTGGCAGCACACTTACTCTTACACTCGTACTCTTTGTTTGGTTTGTGTCTAGACTAACATATCGGGGGATATTTTTTGTTTAATGGGAAATTTTCTAGGTGGAGCCTGTTTATTAAATATTGTAGTTTGAACCGAATAAAAAGTAAATTTAGAAATGCCAAAGTGAAAGAAGTTTAAAAAAATAAAATAAAAATAAAAAAGTGCGTTTTCTTAAAAAAAGTAAATTTTCCCAAAAAAATACCTATTGATTTTCTTAAACAATCTAGCTTTTCGTAAAAAACTACCTTATCTTAAAGAAGTACCTTTGCTTAAAAAACGAAATTTTCTTACAAAAAATACCTTTTCTTAAAAAAAGCAATTTTTTAAAAGAAGTACCTTTTCTTAAAAAAGTTCATTATCCTATAACATTTTACCTTTCTTTAAAAAACTGCCGTTTCTTTCAAGAAAACCTTTTTTGGTAAAACAAAATAGCTTTTCTTGAGATAAGTACCTGCTCTTAAAATTGTAGATGTTCTTTCGTAAAAAAAGCTTTTCTTAAAAAAAAAAATATACCCTCTCTTAAAAAATACCTTCTCTTACAAAAATTCCTTTTCTTAAAAGTACTTTTCTTAAAAATAAAATAATACCTTTTCTTTTCTTGAGATAAGTAGCCTATCTGAAAATAAGTAAATTTTTTTTAAAAAAATAACCTTTTCCTAGAAAGAGTACCACTTCTTTAAAAAGTACCTGATCTTAAAAAAAGTACTTCTTTGTAAAAAAAAATACATACTCGTAGGCTTTTTCTTACACAAAGCACATCTTATTAAAAATGGTAACTTTTCTTAAAAAAAAACATTAGCTTTTAATAAAAGGAGTACCTCTCATTAAAGAAAGAACCTTTTCGGGAAAATATTATAATACATATTATTTTTAAAAAAATACATCCAATAAATAAAAAATTTCTTAAAAGAAATTTATCATTTTACAAAAAGTATCTTTTTTTTTAAAGATCCATTTAAATTACAGTATTTTTCAACAGGCGCCTTAGGAACTAACTAGTACATAATATATAGCGAAAGGAACTTTGTTCCAACTGGGTGTCCCCTGACAGCTCATTTTTTTGAATTTAGTTTTTATTGGAAATAATTTTATATATACTTCTAGCACCATTAAAACCCTACAATAAAAAAGGCTTGGATGTTTAGGGTTTCTCTAATAGTTCTCAAGATATTTGGGAAAATACTTTATTTGTTTTTAATTTTACCTCGATTTGTTTTTACTCACCTGATAATATCTTGGCTAATTAACGAGCACTCGTAATTTTGAAAAAAGTATTATACGAGTATTACTAACAACATATGTATGTTAGAAAATAAGACAAAAATCGTTGGAATCCATTTTGGTTTAGGGAACCGCTATGAATTTAAAATTACATTTTTGGAAAAACACCTAATTTTTATATTTTTTTTTGGGAAAAAGGTCCCACCACATTTTTAAATATGTATGATATGTTCTTAGCAAACCTTAATATAAACAATTTTTGTTTACATAAAGTATTTTACAGAAAGTTGAATTTTACAGAGCTGTTGGGAGGCAATGTGTGTGGCGGCCGAGTCACCAGCCTGCATCGTCACTATTCGTACGGCTCTAGTCTTTGATGTACAACACTGTTGTTATTTGTAATTCGTTTATTGTTGATTGAAAGATTTTAGTTTGTTTTCTTAAAGAATAATACGAGTAGTGTTAAGTTGTCTTGCTTCGTGATTAAAACTGCGTTTTTTGTAACTGTGTTTCATTGGCAAGTGTTTTTGAATAAATTTTATTGGAAATGATTCCTTGCGTTGAGTGTTTTGTGTGCAATGAATAATGTTGCTGTCCCCAAACATTTTTTATGCACTTTAAAAGACACAATTTTCCGCCTTATGCCACATGCAATTGTTTACACTAAAATTGTTTTAAAAATTTTCACGTAAAAATAAACTTTAAGATCTACCTTCTTAGATAAATTAGATAAAAGCAATACAAATTAGATAAAAGCAATACATTTCTTCAAAAAAGCTATGAATATGCGGAAGAGATGGAATGCGACAATGGACTGACGCGGAAGGAGCAGATAAATTGAATGTTTCTCCAGAACCACCAGATGTACCTTTTTTTTGTATTTAATACAAATCATTTAAAAATTAATTGTCATATTTATATTCGTTTGAATTTATATTATTCGATCTTTCAGTTGATATGTTTTTAGTAATATTTAGGGTTTTTCAACAGAGACGCTACAAAAGTAAATCGATAGGGACAGCAAATGACACCATATTTTTTCCCGTTCTTTTGACATTTCTCTTCAGTAAGGTTTGCCATTTCATCATAGAAAAATATATGAGCCAACAACGAGTCGAAATTATTAAAATTTACTACCGAAATTTGGAGTCAGTGGCCTCAACTTTAAGAGCGCGGAAAATCGGAAAATCATCTTCAGCGATGAGGCTCATTTCTGGCTGAATGGCTTCGTCAATAAGCAAAATATGCGTTATTGGTCCGACAGCAATCCACACGTAATCCATGAGTCATCATTGCATCCCGAAAAAATTACGGTTTGGTGCGGTTTATGGGCCGGCGGCGTCATTGGGCCGTACTTCTTCCGTGATGATCAAGACCGGCACATTACTGTGAATGCGAATCGCTACCGTTCAATGATAACCGAATATTTTTGGCCCCAAGTGGATAATATAGACTTGGCGGACATGTGGTTCCAACAGGACGGCGCCACAAGCCACACAGCGAATGCCACCATCAATTTATTGGAAACCAAGTTTGGTGAACGTGTTATCTCACGAAATGGCCCAGTTGATTGGCCGCCTCGGTCGTGCGATTTTACGCCGTTAGATTATTTCCTGTGGGGCTACGTCAAGTCTATGGTCTATGCCAACAAGCGAGCGACGATTGATGAACTTCGTACGAATATCGAACGTGAAATTGCAGCAGTATCGGCCGATTTATGCTTGAAAACCCTCGAAAATTGCGTTCAGCGTCTGGACTTCTGCAAGCGTGTCCGTGGTGGCCATGCAAGAGAAACCGAGTTCCATACATAATGGCATCGAACGTACTTTCACAGGAATAAAGAATTTCATTGGTATCTAAAACCGGTTTTGTTTTATTTAAACAAAAATTTTGTAGCGGTCTTATTGAAAATCCCGTTATAAACTTATATATATAAATATATATAAATTTGAAGACGGTACACTCTAACCGCCAATCTCATGCCAAACGTTGTTTCTTTTTTTGAAACAAAAACATCTACATATGCAATGCCTTTCGTTGAAAGCCTGCATAGGAAAGATATATTGTGAATATTGATGGTTATGGTAAAGTATTGTTGTGGATGTTTTCGCACAAGTAGGAGTTTCGACAATTCTCGCTTACTTGAGATTTGTTTATCCCTATAATGTGTGATGATATGCCTAAATACTTGTGGAGGAAGGGAGCTGATGATATGCCTGGGAGGGCATTGAAATAGCTATATTCCCTACCATCCACCATAATGATCAATTTCACACATTTATTTTTAATATTTTTCTATGAAAAAGTACATTTTAATAATTATATATCTTGAACCCAACAATTATTAAAAACATTACCTGTAATATTCATAAAAGTTGTGAGAGATTTGAGAAACGATTTATCATAAAAGAAACATCTCTCAAACCTCGCATAACTTGTTTTGAATAAGGCCATAAAAGTTTAATATGTAATAATAGTTTAAGAAAACCGGACATTAGTTCCGATTATGGATCCAAATTCGAAAAAAATTTAAATACATGTGTATCTGCGAAACCTTGAATAAAATCGCTTTAAAAATAGAACGTTTTATTTTTTTTTTGCGGTCGTCGCGGGGTGTGGGGGGTTTTAATACTGAAAAAGCAATAACAGTTTTAATTGATTTAATTCAAAATTTAATCAAAAATTGCGAAAAAAAGCTATATTTTTTTTAATTAACTTGATTACATACTTAATCAATATTTTTGAAAAAATCAATAAATGTATTTTTATTCTGTTGTTCGACCTTTTCCTTATCAATAAATAATCAATATTCTTCGAGCTTGAGGTCAGATTTGCTGTAGTTATAATTATTTTCCACGATATTTCGCTACTCCTTTGTGTAGCATCATCAGGAGATATAAAACAATATTCAACAATTAAAACAAAACAAAATTAACAATTGTGAAAAAATTATGTCAATTCAAAAAATGTTCAAACAAATTTTCCCGCCTTTTTTCAAAATTTTCTGAAGTTACACAAACAAAAATAATGTTCGTAAAAAGTTCATATAAATTAACCCAAAGAAAAATATTAGATTAATATGATAAACAATTCTTGCTTAAATGGTTCTACTTTTTACTAATTAAATGTCTGTAAATGTGGGCTACATTATCTGTATCTGTTTTATAGTTAATTCTTCCCAATGTTGGTGTATTAATTATCTGTAGCATTTCTAACATATAACGACGTTTATAATTGTTTTCCTTATTTAAAACCGCTGTATCCTGAAAGTTTGGGTAATGATTTAAACTAGCACAATGGGATGTTAATGCTGTTTTCTGTGTAGAAATGTGCCTATATTTCTGATCTGATTTGTGTCCTGCAATTCGTGTCTTTAGTTTATTTTTTGTAGTCCCTACATATACTTTGTTACAAACCTCGTTGTCATTTCCTTTACATGGTATTTTATATATTATATTACTCATATCAAATTTATCCAAACTATCCTTTGTTTTACTAAATATTCTGCCTATTGTGTTATATGTTTTGTGTGCTATCCTATAATTCTTGTCGTCAAATATTTTTGACTTCGCCAACCTATCTGTTATTCCAGGTATGTACGTTATTGACTTGTAAATTTTCGGCTCATCTGTAGTAACCCTGTTCGGTTGTCGTCTATCCTCAAATTGCCTTATCAGTCTGTTGGTAAGATGGTTCGGGAAGTTATTGTCCTTGAGAATGTTCCTTATCCTTTCCTTATTGACCTTGTGGAATTCTACATCACTTATAGTCAAAACGCGGTTTATTAAATTTTTCGCCGTATTTATAATCACACGTTTTTGATGTTTCGAGTGGAAGTTGATTATCCTTCCTGAAGACGTTGGTTTCTGATACCAATTAATTGATAAATTTTCCCCTCTCCTGACCACCAATTCCAAATAGGGAAGTTTTGAATTTGACTCTTTCTCCATTGTAAATTTAATACTGGAGTGGAAACTGTTAAAAACATCCAAAATTGTATTTATTTCGTCCTCTGAAACGACACAAAATAAATCGTCTACATATTTTGTTAAAATTTTTGGTTTTATATCCAATTTTTCGATACAAGAGTCCAGTAAATTTTCCATAACGATGTCAGCAACTATTGGAGAAGCTGGTGAGCCCATTGGGAGTCCCTTTTGTTGCAAATATATCCTCCCATCATGTTGGAAAAATGGAACACAATAAAGCAACATACAGACATTAATAAATCTTTATTTTTAGATATATTAAGATTTTGTATAGTGGATAACCGATATTTCCAACATGATGGGAGGATATATTTGCAACAAAAGGGACTCCCAATGGGCTCACCAG